>JAHBCN010016534.1:0-19331 GCA_019359885.1 Listronotus oregonensis
GGTTGATTTAAAGGGGTCGAAAAGTTGCGAAAAAAAATTAGTACATATTTTAAGCAACAACATTCTAAAAGTAAAGAAATTTTAAATTTAAAAAATTTTTATAAAAATTGAAACTGAAAAAAAAATTAGGAGGTCAAACACCTTTTTTCTTTCTATCCACTGTACTATTTAGGATCAACGCATATTTTAATGAATGTCATTATGATGAATTTAACAAAATTATGAAAGTGCAACAAAAAAAAAAATTATTTTATTTTAATAGGTGTTCAAATTGACGGTCATTTTGTTAAAAGAATTTATAAAATTTTTTTCAATATGGCCTTTTTTTAAAAACCATTAAAATTAAATGGTTCCTATTTTTTTCTGTTACATTTTTAATTTTGTTAAATTCACCATATTAACATTGATAATGAATTATAAGTTGTTTAAAAAGTAGATTTTTAGAGCATTCAATGGGGAAAGAAATCACACCTTTTCATTTCCTTCCAAAATTCCTAACAAGTGGAAAGGGTTACAGTTACATGTTTTTTAAAAAGTCCCCCCCGGTCTCGTTGAGTTTTTTAAAAATTTAATTTTTTTAAAAACCCCCTCTTTTATATTAGCTTGTTTTTTTAAAGAACCTTTTTTTACATAGTAGACTTTATGCAATTAACAAATTAAGATTAAAAGTTCCTTTTAAAAATTTCATTATAACTGACGTATTATATGGGGATATTGTATTTCAGGAAATGTTTCCAAATTTGGGGGGAAAATTTTTTAGGAAATAAATTTTTTTGCAACCCACATTTTACAAAAAATGATTTCAAAACAAAAAAAAAAAATTAAAAAAAAAAAACGCAGTACCAAAAAGTACATAGAGAAAATCTACTAGTTAAAAAAAGTTAAAATTTTTTTCTTTATATATAACCTATATATTAAATTTTGAAAAAAGGACTTTGGGAAAAAAAAAAAAGAGAATTTTTTTAAAAAAAAAATTAAAAAAACTTAAACACCAAAAAAAAATCTATTTTGATAAATAACAATTTAGCTCTGTAATATAATATAATGCAGCAGATTTTTAAAGTAATTATTTTTTGGTACTATATCGCTTTACCTATATATTTTAATAATAAAAAATTTTTCGTTTTATGACGTGATGGTCATTTTTCCCGCAGTGTTTATTGCTTGATTAAATTAGGCTTTGTTTTGACTTTGCCAAATGTTATGATATTTGTCACACCTCAAAACGGATTAATAATTAATTTATCCAGTATTAAACACTGCGGTCCCTTAAAAGTGGAACCTTTTTTTTTTAAAGCTATTTGTACCATATAAAAGTACCTACTTAAATACTTTACTTTGGGAAAACCCGCGTCAATTTTTTGCCCCGCAAGGCGGGGTCCCCCCCAAAATTTTATTTTATCCGAGAGTTTTTGATATCTCCCCCCCGATTAATTGTGTTCCATTTAGATGGCTATCTATTCGTAGTAGTATCAATCTTTTTATACCGTGTTCATAAAATAAGGGAAAAAATTTGTTTAAAATTTTTTACGTATTTTACCCTGAAAAAAATCGCTGATTTATATTTTTAATTACTTTTTTTTTGACAAAAATTTTATGTATACAATTTAAAAAAAGAAGATATGATATGAACAATTTATGCTTTTTTTTAAAATAACCCTTGTATTTTTTTTTTAATTTGAATTTTGAAATTATGCTAATTAAAAACCCCCATAACACTTTTTCCAAACTTAATAAGTTTTAAACTGCAGTCAATTAATACTAATTTACAATGCTTTAAAAATTTGGGGATATTTTTAAAAAAAATGATTAAAAAGTGTATGTAACACAGTAGTAATTTACTATTAAATTAAATGTTGTGAATTGAAAACCAAAGAAAACAGAGTCTGGCACAAAAGGGGTTTTCAATTAACATTTAATTAAATAATTCTCCCCTTTCTTTTAAACTTTTTTTATCATTTTTTAATTTAAAAAAAATTAAATTTAACATTGTAAGTTAACATTAATTCACCGCTGTTTAAAAATTATTAAGTTCAGGTAATAAGTGTTATGGGCTTTTGTAAAATTTAAGTAACGTGCAAAAAAACCCTTTAAAAAAAAATATTCCGGGGTCATTTTAAATAAAACATAAAATATCATATCTTTTTTGAATCACCCTGTATACATACATGTCAAAAAAAAATAATCAAAAATAAAAATCGTCGTGTCCGGGGGGACTTTCCAGAACAGAATACGTAAATTTGAATGAAAATTTTCTTTTTTCTTTTTAAAAACAGTGTATATTTTCTTTTGGGAGTAACAGACACCAACAAAAAAATTTTTTGGTTCCAAAAAACAAAAACCTTTTTACTTCCTTTTTTTAAAAAATGCGATATATTTTTTTTAGTTTATCTTAAACGAAGATAAACAAATTTAAGGTAACTTTTTCCGCCCCTTTTGATCTGAAAAAACCTTTTTTTTTTTTAAATTTATTTACTTATACTGGGTGTTTCTGGAAAAAAAAGCCCCCCCTATAACATTTTAATTTTTTTATGAAAAAAAAAATAATTGATATTGTTCCGTGACACCCCGTATAAAAACACGGATCCGGTTTTTACCTTTTTATTGGATATCGGTATACAAACGTTTCTATGGTAACACTTTAACGTAACGTAATAATGACAACTTTTAACCCCCTAACTGTCTTCCTTTTTATTCCGTCGGAATAAAAACCAAAAATGGCCCGTGCGGTTTTCCCCCGCGTTTTTTTTTAGTGAAGTGGAAGAAAAGGAAAAGTCTGGAAAAGCCCAAAAATTAGCAAAAAAGGATTTTTTTACTACAGGATGTAAGAAAAAATGAAAAAAAGGGTGTCTCCAGCCCCCTCAGGATAACCCCAAAACCGTCGGGGGCAAACTAAGGAACCATTTTAAATAAATTATTAACCTAAATAAAATAATTCTAACCTTTTATATTTTTAATAATTAAAAACAACCCAAACTGAACATTCCCCCCCCCCAAGTTTTGACGTCTCGATCAAGATCTTCTCGATCTTGATAGCGACACAGCCGTTCTAGATGTACAACTTTCATCTTCGCCTGTGGGCTCTTCTGAATTCGGTACACCAGATCATTAAGCCGGGTTACTACTTTATATGGTCCCCCCCATGACTTCTGCAGTTTCGGTGAACCCCCCCTTGGGGTTCTTCTTGGATTGTATAACCAAACCTTTTCACCGACAATGAATCCCTTATGATTAGCTTTCAAGTCATGGGGGGACTTCATACGGTCACTTTCTTTTGTAGCTTTTGGGGCCCCCTTCGTGTATTTCTTGCAGCTGTTTACTGAGTTGACTTACATAATCTTCTGCTGGTTTTTCATTGGTAGAAGGTCGTCCAAAAAGTAAATCAACTGGAAGGTTTAACCCCCCTCAAAAATGACTTTTGCAGGTGACTTCCCCAGTTGTTTCGTGAACTGCGGAGCAGGGGCTAGTAAAAACGGCTGTAAAAGGTGTCCCAGTTACTTTGTTGGTTTTACCTCAATTTTCAGGTAGTTATCAAGAGTTCTGTTAAATCTTTCGACCATTCCATGGGGACTGGGGATGAAGGGGTGTAGTTCTGGTTTTATGGACCCCAAGGGCGATTACAGAGGGTTTTTGGAATAGATCGGACTCAAAGTTTCTCCTTTTGATCAGTATGTATTTCTCTTGGTACTCCATATCGGCAAATCCATTGTTGAAATAGTACGTCGGCAACAGTGGTAGTTTTTTGATTTGGTATTGCGTATTTTTTGGCCATTTGCTGAAGTAATCCATCGCTACCAAAATATAGCGTTCCCCCGGATTTACTTGTTGGAAATGGTCCTGCTATGTCTATGGCAATTCTTTCAAAAGGTCCCCCTACATTGTATTGTTCCCCATCTTGCCATGGCTTCGTGTTTAAAAGGCCCCCTTGTTGGAGGCGCAGCCTTTTACCCCCTTCTGCACCAGTTTTGACATCGGCACGACTTCCCAGCCAGTAAAATTTTTTCCAACCTTTTCTAGAGTCTTCATAACCCGAAATGGCCACCTCCTATACCATTGTCCAAGGCTTGCAATACTTGGGGAACCTTTTTGGGGTGGGTAACATTGTTTGATAGGTATAGCTTTTGCCGTCAGAATTTCCCAGCCCCCTTTTTAAAAAGGGGCAATCTTTCTTTATTAAAGAGTCCCATATGGCCCAGTACCCTTTGAATCTCGGAGACTTTGAAGCTATTCTCTGATATGGGGTCTTTGGGGTTTTTTTGTCTTAAGTTTCACAATACCCCCAAGATCAGGATCCTCTTGTTGTTCTTTTGCGAGGATTTTAGGGTCCCATTCTTGAAAGCAGGGGATGCGTGTTCTTCGGCAGTGAAATTCATCGGGATTTTTTTTGTTCTTCACGTCCCCCGAATGTTTACAATTTCCCCGGGGCAAGGTTTTTGATAGAGCGTCAGCATTCTTATGGTTCAACCTTTTCTTCGATGTTAATTTTTTAAAATCGTATTCTTGAACACGCTGTAACCATCGTGCTATCGCCCGGGTTTTTTGAACTGAAGCAACCATTTAAGTGATGCATGGTCAGTTCTCGGGGGGAAATTTCTGGCCATAAAGGTACTTATGAAAATGTTCCAGAGATTTGACGATGGGTAGAAGTTTTTTTTCTAGTCACAAAAAATTTTTGTTCAGGTTTTGAAAGTTTTTTTTCTAAAAAACCATCACTTTTTTTGGCCATTTTTATCTGTGACAAAATTCCACCAATGGGATTGCTTGCATCAGTGTCCACAATAAAAGTTTGATTGGGTTGTGGATATGACAACACGGGGGGGTTGAAAAAGGGGTTTTTTCAGTTGTATAAAGGCTGCTTTACAATCTTCGGTCCATTCATAGGTTTTGTTGTTCTCGGTAAGTCGATGTAATGGTCTTGCAATGTCAGCAAATCCTTTTTAAATCTTCGTATAAGTGCACAATCCCAGGAAACTTCTAATTTCATGCTTGTTTTTCGGTGTAGGCCATTTCCCCAAAAGCTTCTGTTTTTTCTGGATCGGTTTTCACTCCTTCTTCAGTAATTATGTCCCCCCGGTATTTAACTTTTTTTTGAAAAAGGTGACATTTATTTAAAAGCTTCAGCTGGGCAGATTTTATTTTTAAAAAAACCCCTTCAACTTTTTTTAGGTGGTCTTCAAATTTTTTCCCAAAAATAATAATGTCGCCCCAGATATACCAGGCATTTTTCCCCAAATTAGCCCCGTAATGTTAACTCCATCAATCGTTCAAAAGTAGCGGGGGGATTGCATAGACCAAATGGCATAACATTAAACTGCCACAGTCCGGTTCCGGTCGAGAAGGCAGATTTTTCCTTATCTTCGGGGTGAAGTTCTACTTGCCAATAGCCACTTTTCAGGTCAAAAAGGGCGAAAACCTTTTTTAACCCGTCAGCGTATCAAAAAGTATCGTCTATTTTTGGTAAGGGAAAAACTGTCCTTCTTCGTGACGTCATTAAGTCTTCTGAAGTCAACACAAAATCTGGTAGAACCATCTTTCTTTTTAACCAGGACTACTGGAGATGACCATGGACTCTGGGATGGTTCTATAATGCCTTGGTTTTGCATGTCTCCAATTAACTTCTCAACTTCGTCTCTTTTAGCCAAAGGAATTGTCGTGGTGGTTGCCTTTTTGGTGCCGCCCCGTATTTATTCGATGTTGAACTATGCGGGTTTTTTCCCCAAACCCCCTTTTAGTGAGGAAAACGTCTTGATTTCTTTTTAAAAAAGGCTTCCAGCTTAGTAACCTGCACTGGATTTAGCAGGGCCTTTGATGAAATAAAGGGTCTTGCAGAGCATCAGGTAGTTTACTTGAGGCAAGTTCTACAGGTTTGGGGAAAAGTATTGGTAACTATCATATTAGCAGGTTGATAGGTACCAATTTTGTCACCCCTTTGACTTGTTGGGGAGTAGTCCTTTGGGGGTTATCATTCTACAAATACCGTATTTCTTTTGTTTTGCGTCAGGTTCTTGGGGGGAGAATTCCTTTAGCGTATAGTGGACTATTTTCAATTGGTTCGACAAATTGATTTCACCTTCTTCTGATTCTTCACACCTTTTTTGGGGTAATGGGGGGTAGTATGACATCTTCTGTAAGTAAAACCCCCAAGGATGCTTCATTGTTCCGGGGGGGGCTCATTAAAACCCTTCATTATTCGCAGTATTCGTTGTGGAAGGTAAATTTCAAACTTCTGATGTTCCATAATTTTAGGCCAAGAATAACTTCATCCATTATGTCAGCAACAAACACAACGTTAAAGGTTGTCGTCCCCAAGGTTATTCTGGCTTCATGTTTTCCCTTTTAATTGGTGTGACTTCTCCATTAGCAGTTTCCCAAAAAAGTAATTTTTCTCTGGACGGAATATTTTGCGGGGGGTACGATGTTGGGCCCTTTTCGATATTGTGGAACCAGTATCTAGAACCATTTCACATTCCCGCCCCATATTTTCCAGGTACTACCAAGCTGGAGCCGTTTTTTTTAAACCGGGATACTCTTATTATTGTTGTTGATGGGGCTTGGTAGACGGGGGTTTTTTGAACTAGGGGGAGGGACATTAAATCTGGTAAAATTTTTTTTGGGGCATGCCCCTTTTTTCCCACTTCCAGCAACAGATGTTATTTCTTCGTCTAAATGTCATGGTGCTGTCTTTTTTGTTTTTTTTTTAAAGGGGGAAATCTCTTGCAACTCCTTCATCACTCTTGCAAAATCATTATTTAAATTTTTTTATTTTTTTGGGGAAAAAGTTATCCTTCAAACCCCTTTTCTGACCCCCTGGATGTTTGTTTAGCTTTTTTTAAACTGAAGTGCATAAGCAAGAGTTTGGGGGTATTTTTTTTAAGTCTGGCCATTTTTAAACCCCCGGTTCATATCTGGATCCCCCTAAGCCTTCAATAAAACTACCTACTGCAAATTTCCCCGTTTAATTTCTTCTGGGTATGCCGGATATGTCGGGGTTTATAAGCCGTAGGGGTACCCTTTCATACTCCTGCAGGCTTTCATTAGATCTTTGTCTTCGTCCTTGGAGCTGCGCCTTATAAACTTCCTGTAAGTGAGCTTCACCGTATCTCATTTGGGGAATTAAAATGGTTTCGTAGTCACATTGTTTTTTTCCCCGGGAATGTTTCTTAAAACCTCCATAGCTTCTCCCCCGAAGAGTTTTTCTAGAGCTCGTGCCTTCTCTGGTGAACCCCCAATTTTTCCATTGGCGGCAGCTTCAAATTTCGAAGATACGTAACCCAGGGTCCCTTTTTGGGCAAAAGTGGGTGGTTTCATAACAGTTCGGTGGTACCACATTCTGAAACAACACCCCTACTAGCTAATTTTTTTTCTGTCTCTGTAAATTTTGTACTTCCGTTGCATGTGACCTTGGAGTTATTAAACTTTGTTTTCACCAAATTGTTGTATTTCCTGCACTTCTTTAACATCTTCCTTGGTAAGTTTTTTTAACCCCAAAAGCATTTGTTTTCTTAGCTCATCTTGACTTTGTTGAAATTTCCTTTTAGGTGTTCTCGAATTTTCACCATCTTTTCTTTTTAAAAATTTTTTCATTTCTTCTTGGCTCTTTTTGATGTCTTTTGAATTTTTTCGATCTGTTGCCTTGTTTTCTTGACTTTCTTCATTTCCTCTTGATTGGTCTTTAAAATTTCTTTTTAGATCTTCTCTCATGGATTCTTGGCTCGTCTTCATTTTTTTTTAGATCTTCTTGACTGGTCTTCATTTCTTTCTTCAAAAACTTCTTGACTGGTCTTCATTTCTTTCTTCAGATCTTCTTGACTGGTCTTCATTTTTTTTTTTTTAGATCTTCTTTTTTGGATTCTTGGCTCGTCTTCATTTTTTTTTTAAGATCTTCTTTTTTGGATTTTCTGGCTTATGTCTTCCATCATTTGTTTCCCCCAGTGCAGTTAATTCTTCCCCCAGCTGCTGTTTTTTGTCTGGTCCCAACAGGCATTCAAATATTCTTAATCACTTTCGCTTTCTTGTAGGTCCTCATCCCCCCTTTTGACAAAAATGGTGACAAACCCCCATAAAAACACGGATCCTGGTTTTACACCTTTTTTTTGGGTATCTGGTATCAAAAATTTCTATGGTAACACTTTAACGTAACGTAATAATGACAACTGTTTTTAAACCCCCCAACTGTCTGTCAACTTTTATTCCGTCGGAATACAAAACTAAAACTGGCCCGTGCCCATTTTCCTCGCGCTTTTTTTTGTAGGGAAGAGAATGGAAAAAACTGGGAAAAACTAGGGTTTTCTAGAAGGATTCTTTTACTACAGGATGTAAGAAAAGTGTAAAAAGGATGTCTCCAGCGCCCCCAGGATAATCCCCAATGACCGTCGAAAAAAAGGGCAAACTAAGGTAACCTATTTTAAATAAATTTTAACCTAAATAAAATAATTCTAACCCCCTTTTTTATTTTAATAACTAAACACTAATAAAGTCTGTAAAAATATATTTGGTTTTTTTTAAAACCTACCTAGAGTGCTATGACTACGTTAAATCCGTTTATTTTAAATCAAGTAGCCCTGGCAAAACAATTTTTCCGTCTTTTTTTTTTAAAATCTTTTTTCCGCAGATTTAATGATACTTAAACGATAGTCATACCATATTACAATACAATAAATAATTTGTTAAATGTATTTTAAAAAAAATCTTACCTTAAATACCAAAATTGCGGTACCACATTATTTGAAACAAAATGCTCTTTTGAAATAGCCCCCAAGCCACCCTTGTTAAAAGAAATGACTTTAATCATGCACAAGATTTTTTTAAACTTCTGCTTTGTCATAAAAAAAAAAAAAAATCTAAAATTAACCGTTTGAAAGTTTAAAAAAAAAAATATTTTTGACAGCAAACGGATCAAAAACGACACGACATTATAATATGAGGTGTCATTGGCCAAGTTCGTCACTGAAATCTGGGGTAAGAGCAAATCAAGTAGATTTTTATGTCACGTGGTCTCGCAGCAGATAAAATTTCTAACAGAACATCGACTGATGGATGGGGGCAAAAGGAGCGAAAAATGCCAATGAAGAACTTAGAAAATATATCGGTGGTGCTGGTTAAAATTTGAAAGTACTAGTCATTTGGGGCAAACCGAAAGTAAAAAAAAACAATTAAATGGGTTAAACAATACATATTTATGTCAAATCCGACAAAAAAAAACTTTTTTTTTCTTATATTTTTTTTTTTATTATTTATTATTGATAAAATCAACAAATATTTCAGGTGTGCTTGGAGCGTGGATGGCGTGAATATGAAGCAGAACATAATAAAAAAAATTTGGGGAATTTGTGGTAAAACCCTCAGGCTTTTCTACAAGTCATCATAAAAATATTTATGTTGGGGCAGGGGGGGATTCTTAAAGTATGAATGGTTTTTTTAAAGAATTGAACGAAATAAAAGGGGCTATATTAAAAACGGGGTACCAGGTGACACAAAACTCTTATGCAACCGTGTAATACTGTGTATTAAAAAATTATGGGTTTTTAAAAGGTTTTTGTGATCTATAAAAATTTTTTTTTTTTTAAATCTTGGGATAGTCCACAAGGGCCCCAAGGTACTAAGCTATCGTTTTCTAAAGTGTGGTAAGGGGGGTTTTATTTGGGGGAATTTAAATATTTGAAGATTTTACGGTAAAGGGAAAACTTCCGCGAGTAGCGGTTGGGTTAATTTTTAAAAATTTTTTTTCTTGGAAATGAAAAACCCCAAAAAGAAAAAAAGGGTTTTTGTTTGTTTTTTTTTTTAAAGAGATTTTTTAAAAAACAAATTTAACGGCCATAGGGGAAAACTACTGTAAGTAGCGATATACAAAATAAAAAAGGACTGAGTGAGTCCCCCCTGAAATACACCCTTTTAAACGTAATGAGTTTGGAAATTTTTTTTTATCCCCCAAGAAGTTATAGAGAACTATGTTTCCCCAAAAGTGACATTAGTCGCTTAATACATCAATTAGGTTAAGAGAAACCTAAATATCTTTAAGCAGATGCAACAGTTGTTCGTTGGATGTAGTCAAATGCTTTTTTTAGTCAGACGCCATTTTTTTTTTTGGATTGAGTCTTGTGTGATCAAAATATTGATTAGGGGAAAATTTTTTTGCAACCATTAATTTTTTTTTTTCTCGCCTCTCCTACATCAGAGAGTATGGAATTAACTGAACTCAGGGTTCTACAATATAAGGTTCGGGTTTTAAAACCTTGTAGCAGGTACGGAGGTAAAAATTTTTGGTCTGGGGGGTTTTTGGGTGTTTTAAATCCCCCCCTTTTTTTGGATCAATATAGTTCAGCCTCCTACTAACGGGGAAACTTTTAAATTTTTTTTTCCAGTAGTTGTTGATACTATCCCCGGCCAGGTGCAGAAAAGTTTCTTACACCATCTAGGGGGCTTTTCACCTCCTCCGGCGTGATTGGCGCACTCTCATGTTTTGGCATACTGCTTGCCAGCATATTATGCTCCCCTGCACATTCAAACAGAAGTGTCTCGTCGTAACGACCTTAAGACTTGGTAAGAATCTTTCCAGAACTGTTCCACGACTTTTTTTGATGGCGGATTTTCAATTGTTGGTTTACGACTTTATTTTTTCCCTTTCCCCCCCTACTCTTTTTCTTTAAACTGTTGTCAACACACCCAGGGAGTGTATGCGGTCTGGGGAGCCCTGTTTAATAATAAGAAGCATTGTTCTGAAAAAATTTTAGGATTTTTTTTGGGGAGCTCTAAAACTTTTTTTCTAATTTTTTTAGTGGAAAGTCTGTTGGCTCATATATTTTTCAATAAAAGTTTGTATGACCCCCTTTTTCCTCGTCACATCTATTTTTTGACCATTTGTTGCATTCGGCGTTCAAACTTTTGGAGTGTTTGATAAAAAACAAAAAACTCCCCAAGGGGTTTTTGGGGAAAAGGTTGTTTCACCCCCTCATAAACAGCGTTGTTAAGTCCAATTTTAAACCGTATTTCCGAAAGTCAGTGCCGAAGTCCCCGTCCGCTTGTGTGTATTTTGGGACATTATATAAGACTTAACATTGTTTTTTTTTAAGTTTTTTAAAAATTTTTCATCGGGGGGTTTGGGGGAAAAAATTTGTTTAAAATATTTTCTTCAAGATGTTTCGTTTCTAAATCCTGCATAGGCTCCAGGTTTTAAAAAGGGGCTCCTGTTAATTTGAAGTTTTAACATAACAAGAGCCCTTGGGGGAGCTTCCTTTTTCTCTCGAACGTTGTTAAGGGAGATGACTTAATTCGGGATGTTTGAAACCATGCGGCATTCGTCCCCCGTAGCCTAGCGGTCCTGCATCCCTGAGTTTTTCCGTCCACGTAAAAAGGGCCATGTCCATTGCCGGGGATTTAAGGTCGTCCGTCCAGTTGCTTCTTCAACTTGCCTGCATCTCCATTTGAACGGGGTAGATATTAGGGGGGTTGCTCATAATCCTTGCGGTATGTCATCCAAAAAAAAACTCAGCAGTTACCGGTATTGCATGGGGTACCCGGACCGATTTAAGGCCTCTCGTGGTTGCTGTTACTGCCTGAAACCCCCCCTTAACTCGCGGGGTACTGTTTTTTTTGGTTGTTCGTGTTTGGGGCAGCAGGAAAAAATGCTGAGCATTGTTCCTGTGGCCAGTCTTTTGGATTGTTCAGCAGCAGGAACAATGCTAAACTTTTTCCTGTGGCCAGACTTATTAATAATTATTATTAATATAATAAAAAAAAAAATTATTATTATTATTAATATTATTATTGTTATTTTAGTACTTAAATCATTTCCCAAAAAAAGGATCAACAATATGAAAAAAAGAAACCCCTTATAAGATATCAAGATGTAAAAAAAGGGTTTTTGGGTTTTCAGTTTATGACTTTAGGTAAGTTTTATCTTTTTTTTGGTTTTTTGTTTTACTATTTTTTTTGGTTTATTTATGTGCTATTAAAATTCAGTCTTACCTTTTATTTCAATTTTTTTTTTATTTTTAGTAATTAGAATCGGTTTTTTTTAATTAGTCATTGAATCCGTATGTTTATAGAGACTTAACTTATTTGTGCGAAAAGTGACTTGGTCGGAAAAAAATTTTAAAAAAAAAACCACACAGGCTCTAAGCCCTCGGGGGAAAAAAGCGGCTGTTATTCGGGGAAAACTGATAAAAAAATGGTATTGTTATTATTGGTTAGATTATTTATAGATCGGGAGGTAATGACAGGTGATGGTCCCCCCTTTTATACCGCATCCCCTTTTTTTAAGGGGGGTTAAAATTTAAACCCCCAAAATGTAAAAGGTAGACGGGTTCTTGCCCCCCGCCTGCTTTCCCGTCATAAGGAAAAGCGCTTTTTTTTTTTGCGAAGAATTTTCGTGTTTTTTCGTGTTATTATACTGCCTGCCGGTGGTAAAAAAGTACAAACAAATTGAAGCTGAAGGGGGTCAAAGGGTTAAGATTAATTGAATTAAATAATTAAATCAAATTTCCGTGTTTTCAAATTGCATGCCAACGGAAGAATTAAAGTTTTAATCCAAAAAACTTGGAAAAAAAATTTGGATGCGCCCCCCCTTGCACCAACGATAAAAAAAATTGGGAAAAACTGTTGGGGTTTTAGTACAAATTTTCCGTGATCTCAAACTACCCTAATAAGTATAAATATTAATTTTATAACCAAATAATTTTTTTTAAAGCAAATGGCATGCATGTTGAATAAGACCATCGTATTATAAACAATAAAAGTTGCATAAAATATTCGAAACATTTCCGTGTTTTTTTTTTTGCATGTCGCTTTGTATTTCAAAAAAAAAATATTATTCAAAAATTTATGGCGAAAATGGCATGCATGTTGAATAAGACCATCGCATTATAAATAATAAAAAAAGTTGCACAAAAATTCGAAATATTTCCCTGTTAATTTACATGCCTTTTTTTATTTCAAAAAAAAATATTATTCTAAGTTTATGGCAAAAAAGGCATGCATGTTGAATAAGATCATCGCATTATAAATAATAATAGTTGCACAAAATAATCCAAATATTTCCTTTTTTTAATTTGCATTCCTTTTTTATTTCTTAAAAAAAAAATTTTCCCCAAATTTTTCAAAAAAGGCATCATGTTGAATAAGATCATCGCATTATAAATAATAAAAAGTTATAAAAAATATTCAAAATATTTCCGTGTTTTTAATTTGCATGCCTTTTTTTTATTTCTTAAAAAAAAATTTTCCCCAAGTTTATGGCGAAAATGGCATGTGGAAGTGGAACTAAGTACATGGTACTTGGGTCCTTTTGGGGTTTTAAACATTTTTTTCTGTGTGTGTGTCTTTTTTGATGTTTAACCCATTTTATATCCCCGCCTAGTCGATGCTTTTAAACCACGGGGGTTTTACATTTTTTAAAAAATAACATGGTGTAATTTTTTTTAAATAAGCTATTAATCTTATGTTTAGTGGTTTTTTTTTACCCCCCATTTACAAATTTTTTTATTTTATTTTAGTCCACACGGATATAACTTCCTTTTTTGAATATACAAAGCTGGCAGCTGAATGTAGTCGTGGTAGACCGCAGAGCGAAAAGTAGCCCCCAAAATTGCAGAAGAAAAGCCAATATGGATATGCAAACCAGTAGCACAAAGTCGGGTCGAGGTTTTTTCTTTTTAAAGTAAGTATTGTAAAACTAAAAAAAAATGTTTACAAAAAAACTAATTAAACAGAATTTTAAAAAAAAAGGACAAAAATTAAAAAAAAAAAAAAAATTTAAAAGGCTTTCTTAGCAAAAAAACTTATTTTATTTGTGACGTTATTTTTTTCTAAACTATTCTTAAAAACCCCTACTACAAAAAAAAAGAAGTTACAAACATGTATTAGGAAAAATTGTTATTGTTTTACATAATTTTTTTTCAATTAAAGCTATTCCGGTTGATTTAAAAAAAAATTCTTTTTATCTAATTTTTTTTTGGGAATATGCCGACTAAGGACCATGTCAAAAATTTAAAAGAAATTTTGTAATCCCCCCTCAAACATATTTAAAAAACATTTTTTTTCCGCAAGCTTTACTATAAACGGTTTCAAAATACAGACGCTTATCTACCTTGCTTAGTTAGCCCCCAAAAAACCCTTTTTTAAAAATTTTCAGTTTTTTTTTTTTAAAAAGTTCTTTTTTTTTTTATGATTCCCATTAAAGAAAAAAGGTTTACCAATATAATTGGGTACTTTTTTAAAACCATTTTTTGGGGAAATCAGCGAACTTAATTATGACACCAACACAATAGTTCAAAGATATATTGAAAAAAACCCCCTAATAGGTGGAATTTTACTTTTTAAGGTTTATGTTTGGGTTCCATCATACCATCCCCTTACTATATACATGTACAAAAGGTTTGGCCCGTTTTGGAACAGACAAATTTTTTCTTAATGATTTAAAAAAACCCCTTTAGGCATTTAACAAATTTTCAATAAATAAGTTGGGACCCGGATATGCAAAAAATGAAAGATAGGGTTTTGGGGTTAGGTTAGTACAAAAAAAATTCAATTATGTTAAAAAAAAAACCCTTTTTTCAATATAAATTCATTACATTTTAGGTTGCAAATGGACATTAAGACAGCTTCGTAGGTATTTTCAGCAAGCATCAACATCAGATTGGATAATTTTGGAAAAAAATTCATCTCTTGTTATTCTAACAATCTTAAGTCAGGTTCATCAAATACCAACCGTAAACTGTTTTGAGTTTTTTTGGTTTTTTATGTCCTCATTGACAATTCACTAAGGCCGTGGCTTTTGGAGGTAGGTCTAAAAGCTGATGTCCCCGTTTGAAAATACTTAATTTAAAACATTCTATGCCTGTAAATTAAGTATTACATGTTTTTTATTATATTAATAAAAAAAATCTAAAAGCTACAAGGTCCCTTAAATAGTGAAAAGTTGTGCAGTAAAATACTAAACAATATCTTTAAAAAAAACAGAAAATGCCCCGAACATTTAATTTCAGTTGGGTTTTTTAATAAAATAAAACTAATACAGCCCCATGAAATCCAGAAATCTAGTTTTAAAAATTTTTTTGGGTGCCATTAAATAATTTTTTTTTTAAATAGGTTCAGCAAAAAAAAAGGGGTAGGGGATTTTCTTTTTTATTTCCTTACCACCGTATTATTCATCGTTTCATCAATAAATAGGGTTGTAGAATGATTTAAGGAAAATAAAATGTTCTAAATGTCACGAAGTTTTATTATGACTTTTACCCCCAAAAACTGACTTTATTGTTAATAATTATTATGTTAATGATATAGTACTTAAACGTAATGATGTTTTTTTTAAGGTTCCGCCCTTTTTCCAATAAAATTTTTTTAAATTTAAATTTACTATATTCAAAATAACGAACAAGGCCTACAAGGCTCTGGGTTTTTTGAAAAAAAAAAATTTTGGGTTTTTCCACAGTTATAAGACTTTACAATGCCTTGATGAGGCCACATTTGGAATATGCCACGCAGATTTGGATGCCCCCAGAAAAAAATCACATCGATCCAATAAGTGAAAAAAGATTTCTTAAATATTTAAATTTATAAAAAAACAACGGGTTTTTTATTGATAGTTTCATACAGGGGGAAAGTTGGATGGGGTTTTAAATTTAAACTCTGTTCAAAAAAGAAAAAAGGCTGTGATATTTATATACAATGTGATTAATAAGTTTAAGTACAAAGACTGCAATATTGTAAATTATATGCACTTTTAAATCCCAAAAAATTAATTTAAAAGGGAAATTTTTAATAGCGATTTTTTTAGCATAAGTCAAACGAGTTTATCACCAGTTAATAGCATGCTAACTCAATGTAATATTTTAGCTAGGGAGCATTTTTTTGACATATTCAAAAAAATTACACAGCTGCAAAAAATGTTGTAGTCGTCTTGGTGTGTCTTGTAATATGTAGTTTGTAGGTTATTTTTTTTCTCTTACTTGTAAGCCAATTTGTTGTTTTTTTGGTGTCTGTTGATCAAATAAAAAAAAAAAAAAATTTTGGCAAAAAAATAATATTCTGTATCTGGAAAAAAAATTTTTAAAAAAAAATGTAATAAAAATTTAAGGTCTGAAAATCCCCAAATTTTTAAAAAGTTTTAGTTTATGTTGCAAAAGTATTAAAAAAAACCCGGGAAAAAAAAAGTAAAATCAGAAAAACTTATAAAGTAGAAAAAAGACTGTTATCTTTTTTTAGCACTTTTTCTTATTTACCCCATAAAAATTTTAGAGACTTGACTTTGGAATATCCTGTACTAACATTTTAAAGAGTTTTGTATAGAAAATAAAAAAATTCCCCAATTTGCATTTTTTTAAAATTCTTAAATATTAATTAAACTGGCTATACTTTTTGGGGTTAATTTAACCCAGCTTTAAGCAACGGTTGTACCAAAAAATTAGTAAAAAAACCCATGTTGCATGATATGTTTGATTTATTTTGGGCTGGGGCCTTGAAAAAATGGTTTGTCAAATTTTTTTAAATTTGGATGGATCCCCAACCAAGTGAAGTAAGTTTAATTAAACTTTAAAAAAAACCGCTTTCAGGATACAGGAAATGGTTAAATTTTTTCCCGAAAAAAAAATACATTTTTTTTTCGACAATTAACATCATAATATTTTGTAGAAACAAAAAAAAGCCCCTTTCCTAAATGTGATATGATTTTTATTTAATATAGTAAATAACAAATTTAACATTGCAGCCCTAAAATGGTATTAAAATCTTTGGAAAGGTTTTACATACACACATTTTTTTGGGGCTCTTTCATGTACAATAGTTTTAAACTTCAAATTTTTTTACACCTAATTAGGGGTTAAAAAAAAAATTTTTTCCCTTTTTTAGGAAACTTTGTTATCCTTAAGTTTTTTGCCGCGCTAAACACGAAAGGCCGTTTGGCTAAAAATCCACGGTTTTTTTTTTAAAAAAAAAACATATCCTTAAACTTCATAATATAAAAAATATGATATTCAGTTGGTGAAAAAGTTTTTATCTTTAATTTTTTTTCTAAAATTAATTTTTTGAAGTGTCTCGGGGTTAAACGACACACTTTTGAGCGTTTGGGGGCCCAAAAAAAAAACCTTAAAAAATACCTACATATAAAAAAAACAGTATCTTTTTGCTAAAAGTGATGCCCCCTTTTGTATTTCCCACCTAGATGATGCTCCCCCTGATGGATTTGGCCCCAAAAAAAAAACCTAAAAAAAAACATGTAAAAAAAAAACTTAGTGCCTTTTTTGCTAAAAGTGATTTCAGCTACGACTTTTTTTTTGGAACTGTACACTTTAAAGATATTCTTTTTTTTTCTAGTATTTTCCCCCCGAAGGTACCTTCCTGATGGATTTGGGCCGAAACATAACCTCAAAAAACCGTGATAGCGATAAAACGGTATCCAGGTGGTATAAATGATGTCTACTTCCTTTTTTTTTATGGAAAATGGGGGTTGGGGCCGTAAGGCTTGGACGGGTTTTTTGATGTTTGTTTTTTTTTAAAAAAACAAAGATCTAAGTTACAAAAAATAATAAAAAAATTACCCCAAAATTAAAAACGATGGGGTTTTTTTGATGAGCCTCAGAGTTTATTTTTGGGGTTCTTATTTACCCAAATTCCCAGAAAATTTTGGGATTACAGCCCCGGGGAAAAAAGGGGGCCATGAGGATATAAAAAAAGGAGAGACTTTATAAAGGGTTTTTTTGGGAAAAAGTGAAAAAGGGTCCCCGTGGAACAAAAAAAAAAGGAATTTTTTTGAGAGATGTGGACCCCATAAGCTAGTGAGCCGAAAATAAATTTTTAAAAAAAATTTTATCACTATCATGGGCTTTTTTTTTATTTTTTTTGGACTCTTTCAACTGCCAATGTGTTCGTGAAGGGTAAACATATTTACGGCAATTCAAACTGGGGTTTCGTTCAAAAAAATAAAAGTAGACTTTTTTTTATTATCTAGATACAGTTTTTTTGCCATCACGGTCTTTTTTTGGGTTTTGTTTCGCGGTCCAAATCCATCGGGAAGGTTTTCCCTCGAAGGGGGGAAAACTAGAAACAATAGAAACTTTTTTTAAATGTGCAAAATTTCCCAAAAAAAAATTGCAGCTAAAATCCCCTTTTGCAAAAAGGCACTGAGTTTTTGATTACATATATTTTTGAGGTTATGTTTCTCGGTCCAAACCATCAGGAGAGTATTATCGGAAGGGAAAAAAATAGAAACAATTGGGGAACCTTTTAAAAAAGCCCCAATTTTTTTTAAAAAATTAAAATGTACATAAAAAGGGGTACTCTTTTTTTGATATGTGGTTTTTTTGGGGGTTATTTTTTTGGCCCAAAAAAACCAAAAAGTCGTTTAACACTCGGGGCCCTTTTTTAAATAATCCGGGGAAAAAAGAAAAATGAAAACATTTTACAAATTAAAATCATTTTTTTATATCATAATTTCGAGGTTATGCCCCCTGTTTTAAAAAAACTTTAACGTGATGGGGCTAAGGCCTCAGATTCTTTTTTAGCGCAAAATAAAGAATTTTTATAGTTTCCTTTTTAAAACCCTTCTTTTTTTTTTGTAAACCTGTTTTTTAATCACAACGTTATGTTTTTTTAATCCCAAAAAACCCCATAATCCACTTTTTGTAATATAGAAAAAATTTTTTTTAAAAAAAATTTTTAATACTGTGATTGTTTTAAAAAACCTTTTTTATGTTTTTAACGGTAAAAAAATTTTAAAGTAATTTGTGGCTGAACAGTAAAATTTGTATTTATTGCAGAGCAGTGCTTTTCATACGTAAAAGATATTTTTTTAAAAAATTTTTTATAAATACTATTTAAAAAATTTTTTATTTGGAAAAAAATTTAAAAGTATTTACTTTTATAGGGGTAACAAACATATTGTTATTATGGGGGAAGGGGTTTAAGCATTGCTAACTGATATATTGTTTAATGCCTAATATTTAAAAATTTTTGGGATAACGTTAACAAATTCTTTTTTACTTAATGTTTACTTACTTTTTCCCTATTAAGATATAACAAAGTTTATACTTATTTTTTTTTTTTTTACAAAAAAAAAATTTTTTTTCATAAAGGTAGTTGGCAACTTGTTTAAAAGCAACAGTTTTTTTTTTTTTAAAAGAAGATGATCCTGAAGCCCCAAAAATATGTCACCAACAAAAAAAATTTCTGTACTTAAAAACTGCCGGAAGATGGAGAAGGGGAAATATAAAAGAATGTCAGCTCATCAGTCATCATCTAGATTAAAAACTGGGACGAAAAAACAAACATCTTCTGCTTCCCCAAACAAAGTAATACAGTGGGCAGAAACATACCACTTTAAGCATTTTTTTTTATCTTTT
>JAHBCN010016535.1:0-19454 GCA_019359885.1 Listronotus oregonensis
TATTTTTTCAATATAAATTTTAAAAAAAAGGTAGATAAAAATTTTTTTCATTAAACTATAAAAAAAATTTTCCTTTTTTAAAATATGTAAAAATTTATACCATTACATTTTTTTTTTTTAAAAAAAAAAAAAAATTTGCACCTTTTTTAAAAGCCTTGAAAAAAAACAAAAATGAAAATCAAATAAGCGCAAAAAAAAGGGAAAATCTTGGTTTGTTTAAAAAATTAAAATTTCCCCCCCCCCTTTTTTATTTTGATAGATAGAACAAAAGGTTTTTAAAACAAAAATGTAGGGAAATGGTAAAAAATTAAAAATGATATCATCGATAATTTTATTAAAAAAAATTTTTAAAAATCCCTTTTTTTTCCGGGTGTTGGGTTTTTACGCCCTCTAGCGGACGTTTGAAAATTTAAAAAATAATTTCGAATTTTCGGGTTTATTATATTTTTTTTTCAAATCTATACCCCCAATATCTTAGGTGGGGCCGCTCGCCCCTTAACTGATCACCCTGCATTAATCTCTGAAAATATCATAGATAAAAAATATCTTGGGGCGAAAATGGCCCTTAAGAGCCCGAAAATCAGTTTTTTCAACTATTTTGGCAGATATCTCCCGAAACATAGCACTTACGCAATTTATGTTTAGACGACAATAAAGAGCAGTTCATTAGCTGCAAAAATGATTCCCATCACTTTTGTTACAAATTCAATAGTCTTTTAGATAACCGGCCATAAACGCGCCGCGTATTTTTTGCACCTGCCCCGCATTTTGAAAGGCGCTCGAAGCTACTTACACTTCCAAAAGGACCAACAATTTTTTAAATTCCTTACCTAAAGATGCATACTTTTTCATGATTCAAAGTTTATATAAAAGAAGGAACCTGAAGCTAAAATAACTTCTCACTGTTTCCTTTTATTTGTTTCTCTAGAATATTAAAAACTCGAGCAAAAATTAGTTTTTGCTTCTATCAAACAGTTCCTTTTTTTATAATGAGTAATTTAACAGAATCCTTTTGGATAATGGAGCTTTGAAAAGTGTTGAATACATTCCAAAAGACTTAATAAATATTTTTTCGTGTATTTTTGTAAACAACGTGTTCTTCTTAGGACGGTTCGATTTCCGAAGTTTTTAAAAATGCTCGGGTTTATCCGAGGGGTAAACCACTGCAGGAAGTCTTGGGATGTCTTTGTACACTTAAAGGGCAATCTTTGGGAATTCTTTGGCTATCTTTGGCTATCCTTGGGTAATCCTAGAAATCTTTTGAAATCAGGGAAGTCTTTGGCTATCTTTGGGTAATCTCTGGAAATCTTATGAAATCTTAAGGATATTTTGGGAAGTCTGGGGAAATCTCTTAAAATCTTTAGGATGTCTTTGGAATCCCCGATATTTCAAGAAATTTTAACATTTTGTGGAAATCTTTAGCTATCTTATCGCATATTTCCTCCTTTCTTGCTGCATTTGCGATTTGAATTCACAAGGGTACAGTCGCTGTTGGTCGCTGTGTTAGTATTAAAATTAAATATTTAAGATTTAGTACATATTCTAGGTAAATTAATTAAAACTAAACATGAATTAGCATTAAACATTTATTAATTTAATCTTAAATTTATTTTTGGTAACACATATGTTATATAAAGCAGTTTTATTATTGTTTATGTATACTGTGACAGTAAATTAAAGAAATGGCCTTTTTTCTGTGTTAAATTTTTTTTAAGTATTGTTCACTTTTTTAATTTTTTCGTATATACAACATCTATCTTATAATTATTTAAACAAAAATTCTTATAATTATTTAAACAAAATTATTCTGTGTTCTTTAAAATACCTTAAATATATCCTTTGAATAAAAGTGGTTTATTTCAAACAACATATGTTTAAATATGTTCTAAATTATAGGCGGATTCATGTTAAAAAAAGCTCTTGACAAGTATGCCCGCTAGAAAAGATTTTACTTTTAATCAGTTAAACCAATTTTGGCACCTTCGGTTTCGTAATATTTTTTTTAAAGCTGTCAAATTTTCAGAAATTTAAAAATGTAAAAATATAGGTACGGGTTATCTTATTTAAAAATCTATCCGATTTGGGTAAAACCGGAAGTCACCGAAAGTCACATAATTTGTCAAAAAAAGTCAAATTCGGCATTATATGATATCCCCAAGTTTTATTTTTCTATTTTAAGAAATTCATTAAAAAAGGTGGTGAGCTACCCTCCTTGATTATCCGGTATACTATATTTACAAAGGGTTTTGTAAAAATTATATTTTCGTTTTTATTTTGCGTGTGTTATAAATTCTTTCCGATTTTGTTTAAAACAGATTAATAATGGGAATAAAGCCCTTCGTCAATGAAAGTAAAAAAAAAATGCTTTTACCGGCAAAATATTTTTAACATAATCTAATACAACTTTTACTTAACTAGTACAGTCAAAAACTAATTTCAAAACGGTTTGTTTTAATTATAGATATATACATACGGATAAATGAATAGATAAGTGTGTATTTGCAAATACCAACCAACTTTGTTAGTACGAGGGGCATTATTTATATTTGAACGCTTAGCAACACCGAGAATTGTCAGTTGACACTTGACATTCCTACTGGAAAGTTTGACCATGATTTTCTTAAAAATATTTTGTTATTTTAACTTAATTTGTGTTGTTTACACTCACTTGAAAATAGTGAAATTTTCTTTCAATAGTTTATTAAGACTTTCGAAGTGAATTATCGAGACAAAAGTGCATCGATCACCTAATTTTAACAAGGAAGTTTAAAGGGTATGGAAGCCCAATCAACGTTTTCCAGCCCAGTTGTCTCCTTCCGCCGATTTTGGCGCAATAACGAAATTCCAGAAATAATTTAATGTTCGCCCACTTACACACTGATAAATCAGGTGTAGTTAGGCAACACATTATACTTTATAGAGCCGTATTAGTTTCGATTGTTTTGCTTTGTGTAATTATACTTTGTGGTTGCAGAAGTTTTTGGGATTGATAAAAACCTTCTTATTTTAGTGATTAGTGTTTATTAAATTGTGATATAATTTTGTGTTTATTGTTTGTTACTTCTAATATCGTAACAAAATGACTAGAGGTTGTATGGTTTTTTCTTGCAAATCTAAGGGTAACATACCCGGCATTTTTTACTTTAGGTAAGTTTTTCTTATATTTAAATTAGGTGCTTCATGAGACGTAACGTTAGGTAACCGAATAAATAATAATATATCAATTATGAATTATAGAAAATGAAAATTTCAAGGAAATAGCAGTGGAAAAGTAAGGCAATCTTAACTATGTTTTAGATGATTTCCACAATGTTTGTGACTGTGGATTATTAAACAGAAATAAGGTTTACATTTAGGTTTTTATTCCATTTAATAATTTAGTACATTCTTTTAAAGGATCTATAACCTTTAAATTCTCTCTCTCTCTCTCTCTCTCTCTCTCTCTCTCTCTCTCTCTCTCTTAAAGGATCAAAATTATTAATTACTGGGCAGACCAGGCAAATTTTAATATATACAGGTCCCTCTAATTGAATAAAAAAAGTACAATTTTATGTTAAAGTTCCTTTTTGTTTTTCTGTATTTGTTTAAAAAGAAATTAGATTTTGGTTTCTTAAACTTACATTATCAACTTTTTAAGCTCGACATATTAGACACATAATATTTAACGGTTACTGTTACAATGGATACCTAGGTACCAAAGGTTACTAAACATTTTTTAACCACTGTTATTCTGTCTCATGAATGTTTGTTATTAGTGAAAAGTATATGCCTAAAAAGCAGTTATAAAAATTTTCACTTTTTAATGTACAACCACAATCTTAGGATTAGATTAAACTCATTTACACTACCTTGCCCTTCTTTTATCACAAAATTGGTGATAAGTACATGAAACTATCATACAATGTTTGAAATTTATTTTTTAAAAATCGTGTTTTTATTTATTTACTAAAATTTTTGGTGAAAATACAAAACTTCCGAAAATATCGACCATTTAAATAGAAGGCTGTAAAGTGGCGCCATCTATTTTTTCCATATTATATCAGATGATATAAAATCCAAATATTCTATGGTAGTATCGTTTAATAACCAACAATTTTGTACCAAAAAAAAAAAAAAAAAATGAATGCTTGAATTTGACATTTGATGATGTCAACTTTATAGATAGTAATAAAGAATTATGGAAGTCCGGCTCTGACCTACTATTCATTGCGCAAACTCCGCGGGGCCAATCCTCCGATTCCCGCTGCCCTGCACGCCCTGACAATTTTGTTCTACAGTATTGGGCTTCCATACAGCTTTAAACTTCCTTGAATTTTAATGATTTCTTGAGTTGTCACTGAAATCGGTTGGAAATATATCACTAACCGAAATGTTGTGTATCAATTAACAAATAAAAACAATGAAGGTCCAATATTTTAGTGTTATAGAAACCTTATTTTACTTTTGACGATGAACCTCTACCCTCTGCCACTGTAAAATGCTGGTAAAACAAATTTAATAAAAGTTACTGTATCCCTTATATACTAATGCAACATTGTCCTGTGTGCATTAGTACCATGTATAAAATATGACATGATCATTTAGCCGCAAACAAGGTTTAAACTCGTTGGTCCCCACATAATCTGACAAAGAGAAGATGCTCGGGACAATTCGTTTAAACAAATGCTTGAGAAATACATTGACAGTTTTTTAAAAAGTGTAAATTCTGTCAGGTGACAAAATATGGATTTATGAGTAATATCCGGAAAGTAAGCGACTGTTTAGGTATTTCAAGATAAATCGAATTTAGCAGATATTTAGTATTTTTTTTGTGTCATTTTAAAGTAGTTTTAAACCAAATAGTCAACTTCTTTTTTGCCCAACGACTGCGGCAAATTAAGAAAAAAAAAATAACAATTTTAAGAGCACATTTAAAATGACAAGTTTTAAAATAACAGTTATCAATAAAAACGTCGCGTTTTACGTGCCACGTACCCATTGTGTCCAAACTATAAGTCTAACAGCCGAGTGAAGAAAAAAGAAATTTTTGTCACTGGAAAGCTTATATTATGTATCGCAACATTTGAGCATATACTGCGAGGCAGCCTTGCAACTTGGACAAGCGAAAACTTCACGTGAAAGAAAAAAGAATAAGAGTGAACATTTTCCCTCGCTCAGGCGAGTGGTAGGCGGGCGGGGAAAAACTATTTTCGCCGACAATCAGAAAAAAAAAGAGAGAAAAGTTGCATTTTATTTGTTTTTATTTTCGCACACTGGAACTTGATCAAAATTTGGGTTTTGGGAAAATTAAAATTAAGTAAAGAATCCGAAAACAATAGGACGTTAGCACCAAAACATTAAATTAAAACATTTTGCATGCTCTTACGATGCAGAACAAAAAAGTTCACTTACTTGAGGCTCCCATTGCTTTTTTTTCATTACTAAATTTAAAATTTTGCCAAGCCACAATCAATTTAAATGTGCACAAGAAAAAAAAGATAAAAAAAAAGTACAAATTTTTTTCTTGGTTATCATGCAATTAGTCGGCGAAGAATAGTATATGACCTGCCGCCTACCCTCAGTGTGTAAAAGGGGGAAAAAGTTGCACTCTTATTTTTTTTCTCACATGGGTCAAAGGCGGCCTTTTGTATTGCTCGAACGTTGCATTGATAATTTGGGACTTTCAGTGACGAAAAATTTTTTCCCCCCCAGAACTTGGGTGCTCTAAAAAAAAAAAAAAAAGGGGAAACCCTACCTCATCACCTGCGTGTAAAAATTATTAGTTCCGTTTTGTTTTTAAAACTAAGTTTGACACCCTAGAGTGCGTTTAACGGGGTTCGAAAAGGCCTTGGGGGGCGAATCGGACCATACGACATCGAGTCTCTAACGTTTTTTTTGTACCCCCATGTTATACTTTTGACAGCTTAAAATTAAGAAAGGGTTAATTCCCGTAGTAATACCTAGCTTTTAAAAAAATTATCTAAATTTTTTTTTTGAAAAAAATTAATGATTATTTAAAAAAATAAGTAATAAAATCCCTTTTAAATAGGTATAGTTTTACTAAAAAATTTTATTAAATTAAAAAATTATTTTTTTGGGGAAAAAAGGCCCAAAAATTTTTCTATATAGATAAATCTACCCAAAATGTATCAATAAAATGAGTGGGAGTATTATATTAAAAAAACCGTTAAACACCCCTTTAAAAAAATTTAGCAGTATTGGGGACTTGAGCTGTCAATCGTACTTCATGTTTTCAAAGATAATATATAAAATTAATTTATTGAAGTACGGACCTTATTTTTTTATATTGTGCAAAGTAATTATTTTTTAAATCTTTTTAATGATTAATAAACTTTAATTGCAAAATTTTGAACTAAACCATTTCTTGTTATCTAGTTACCATAAAATAGTTAAAATAGTGCTGCGTTGTCAAGTTTTTAAATTTTTTACTCGTTGTTAAGTTAAACAATTGCTAAGTCTATTGCTAATTTTAACAACGCGATCATCACTCGGCAGTACAGCACAGTTTTGTTTTAATTTTATTTTATAAAAGACATAAACAAAAACGCGCCGTCGCTCTCGAAAACAGAAAACTTCGGCTCTGAATCTGAATTTATTACCAAATTAAATTTATGGCACACAATGATTTTTCGATAAAATTTCCTAGGATTTTGTCACTGCGGCGAATTTAAATGGTACCAATCTTTTAGAACAGTTCTTTTCCTAATGGGGTGGACATTTTTGATCGAGTAGCCCGTTGCTGGATTCTTCTTTCAACTTTTAAATTTCCTTGTTTGAAACACATACAAAAGTGTACCGATCATAAAAAGTAATATTTTAAAAACAATAAAGTAATTTTTAATGACAAATTACTTTTTTTCTAAATACAAGTAGTGTCCCTCGTATTTATCTCCACCAAAGTTTATCCTTAGTATTTTATTTTAACTAAATTTATTCCTAATTTTATTTCATTACACAGCTATTATGTTTATAGATGCCATTATTCGTTTGGCAATATTTGCAATAGGTCGAGTGTACCTATAAAGGTGCTTATTCTTTAAGTAAACAAGTTATGCCAGAGCAAGTACAATAAAATTAGACTAAGTAATAGTAAAAGTAAACGTATAAATCTTATGGTCAATGTTTTTATTATTTTAAAAGATGTTTTTATTTTGGAAACATTTTTTGGTTAGTTCTGGTTATTTTACAATTATTTATAGCTGATACATTATAAAATTGTCCTCTTTTTTCTCTTCGGTGTTTAATGGTTAAGCTCGGCCTTTGTCGCCTTGAAGCTCCGCTTTCCGTGAGATCAACAAAGTTAAGCAACGCTGGACACTGTCAGTAGTTGGATAAATGAACGCAAAGGAACACCATTTTAAACTGTAAGTCCCATCTGAATGACATTATCCAGACTCTGATAAGACTGCATTACCTTAAAATTTAAATTTAATATTTGCCCGTTTTAGTACTTGGACAAAGTTAAGGGAAAAGGGAAAAAATGGGTAATGCATCTGAAATTCGGCACCCACTGTATCCAGTACTTTAAATATAATTATACATATTATATTAGCTTCTCGCCTACGTGGATGACATTTTCATAGTTTTAAGTTCGGAAATTACCAATTTCTTATATAAACTTTCATTCCCCTTCCCTTGACGCCCCAGGGGATCAAGTTCCAAAAATACTACTACATTTTATTTTTTTGGGTGATCGGAAGCTTAATTATTTACTCCCATAGTGACAACGTCAAAAATGACGATTTTTTTACAAAATTGTATCCCCATTTTAAGGTCTTAAGGGATTTACTTCCAAAAACGTATTATTTTTAATTACAAATGACAAAACATGACAAAACTCCATACAAACTTTTAACCCCATTCTACCCTTTTTGAACAGATCAAATCCAAGCAATCTTTAAAAACAAAAAAAAAGAGAGCAATTACGAAGATTATGCGTATTAACAACTTGCAAGAGATATTTACTTACAACAAGAGGGGTCGGTAATTAAATTAAAATAATAAAAAAATCGTATTCAATTAATTTTCAGCAATTGGATTACTTTAATTCAATTACTTTCCGAAAACCATAATTGTATTTGGATTATCATTTAATAGGGTATTGTAATCGTAATTGGTAATTAATTTTTACGAATCCCAAGAAGTTTACTTACTTAGAAAGTAATTCGATTACTTATAAAGTAATTGAATTAATTAAAAATTAATTTAATTACCGAATAATTAATTAAATTACTACGAAAAATCTAATTACCTTTCTTTATGAAAAAACTACCCAAATTCCAGCCCGAAAGAGTACCTTGAAACTCGGCGGGCCGCTTTGAATCCGGCGAACGCCACCTCCGCGCCGTTTTAGTATTTTCAAATAATGCTTACCGCCAATTTTTTTTGGAAAAAAATTTGTTGATGTTTGGGGTAAAATAGAAAGAAATTTTTATTTTAAAGTCATTTAATGTTGAACTTGCCAAGAAAGCAGTTTGAATTGTGTGACGTGCGCGTATAATGCATATTAGTATAAATCTTTTATTTGTTTAGTGTATCGTGTTTAATATATGTGGTAATTTAAATAGAGTAATTGCTAAAATATTTAATTACTTTTAGTTTTAATTGATAATTGAATTACTTTTAACAAACATGCTAGTAATTGGTAATCGTAATTTACTACTACTTAGACGAGTAATTGGTAATTGTAATGGAATTACTTTTTAAAAGTAATTGCGACGGCTCAAGGAAAGTTGAAAAACTATTTAAATATCAAAAAATCAAAGATAGCCGCCACATAAAAATTTAAAAATTTTGGTTGGTCATTAAAAAACAAAAGACGCTTGAAGAAAAAAATGGGTGGCAAAATGTTCGTCACCAAAAAGTGTCCCAATAATGTCATAGTTAAAAACATGTCAAAATTAAAACAAATAAATTACAAGTAAAAATTAAAATCGACTATATTCACTTTTTCGCTAATTAATTATTTTCAGAACTGACTTTTTAAGAAAAAATCAAAATAAATCTTTAAGACTTCCTCAGCAATAAATTCTTTAAGACTTCCTCATTAAAACATTTCTCCATCTTGAATACTAAACGAAATAGCAATATATACCGGGTGTTTCAAATTCGACTCTCACCATTGGGATCTCGGAAACCATAGTGTTCATAGTTTTGCAACTCGACGTTTCGTTTTTCCGTAACCATCATCAACTTTCTTTTTCTTATGGACGCCACATGGGAATTCCACAAATTTGAATGGCCCTTTTTATCACATCTTCAACGATGTATCATAAGTTACCCTTGTTGCCTGGAAAATCCGAAAAATTAACTAGAATATCTTTATAACGTAGTTGGCTTTGATTTCTCAAATCGGTGACGTGTAAATGACATTCTGTGTTTACTGTCAGTTGTGGTGTCGTTAAAAATGGAATTCACCAATAAAGAAAAACGAGATATTGTAAAACTTTATTACAAGAATGATAGGAACAGTGTGAAAACATCGGAAGTGTATCTTAACTCGTATCCCGAGAGACGACAACCTCATCGAACTTTATTCAAATTATTGGATAGAAACTTCGCTGAGTATGGTTCGTTTGAAAGCCTCTAGACAACAAAATGACAACCGAATAGTTTAAATAACAGAAAATTACTTAAAACTAGAACTAAAAAATTATAACAAATATTCAAAATGCTGCCCGTCATTTTCTAAACAAATCGCCACTCTTCTCTGTATGTTATTAACTGCGCGATTTATTTCTCTCCTTCTTAATCTTCCAAACTCCCTAACGATGTTGAGTTGAAGTTCCTCGATATTTTGGTATTCGCCTTGCCCATAAATTCGGTTTTTCAACGTACCCCATAAAAATGTATCGAGGACATTGAGATCTGGAGACCTAACTGGCCATCTTACCGGCCCATTATTCCCAATCCACCTGTCACCAAACCTTTCGGAAAGATAATCAGATACTTGTCTTGTGTTGTGAGGTGGAGCACCATCGTGTTGGAACCAAATACTGTTGTAGTTTGCTAATGGTAAATCGTCCAAATAGTCTTCAAAAGTTGACGTCAAAAACTGATAATACATTTCAGCGTTCAAATTTCCCTTGAAAAAATGAGGTCCCAAAATTCTATTTTTATAAATGCCTGCCCAGACATTAAGACTGAATCGCACTGACAGTAAACACAGAATGTCATTTACACGTCACCGATTTGAGAAATCAAAGCCAACTACGTTATAAAAATATTCTAGTTAATTTTTCGGATTTTCAAGGCAACAAGGGTAACTTATGATACATCGTTGAGAATGTGATAAAAGAGCCATTCAAATTTGTGGAATTCCCATATGGCGTCCATAAGAAAAAGAAGTTGATGATGGTTATGGAAAAACGAAACGTCGAGTTGCAAAACTATGAACACCATTCGATAGAGCGGAAAAAGTGACAATGCATATTTATTATTTATTTTGGAATCCGTTGAAAAAGAAACCCAGGAAAAAAATAAAACGATTTTCCAAAATTTCCTTTTTTTCCGGATATCTCCGGAATTACTCGGAATTTTCAAACTTTCTAAACGGTATATTGTTGGTCACATAAATGCCCAACTTTGCCCCAATTTAACCAATCTTCGTATCTCCTATAGTTTCCGAGATCCCAATGGTGAGAGTCGAATTTGAAACACCCGGTATGTAGGCCGAATTTGGGACACACTGTATCGTAAGCACTTATAAAGAGATAATAGAGGTGCATTTATGAAATATCTAGGCAATCATTGCAAAGTGTATGTTCCATTGTTACTAATATCAAACTACCTAACAAGCAAATTATTCTATTTGCGTTTATAATAAAAGAATCCATAGTTTGCTTATTAAATTTCTAAGCTATTAATATGTCTCCAATTTGACAAACAAGAAAATTATTTTAAATTGCTCTTGAACCTAATGAACTTTAAGGATCTTGGTTTCTTTTTTTTACCTTTTTTTTTAAATTATTTTAATAGTTTGCTGGAGAATTTCTTTAACGAAAAAGGTAGATTTTATAAAAAGTTTAGTTCTTTTTAGAGTTAAAAAAAGGATGTTTAATAAGTTTTGTCGTTTAGTAAAAAAGCACTATTTTTTAATATAATCTGTTAATCAAAATAATCTCCCTTAACTTTAATGGATGTGCTTCAGTGTTTTTTCAATGTATGGATTCCATGTCAGAAGTGAGAATCCGAAAGACAGCTAAAATACGCTTCCAAAGCTGCATGTTCGATGAAAATCGTTGCCCAGGCATGAATTTATTGTAATGTAAAAACTGATAAAGTCATAGGTACCTAAATCTGGCAAAAAGTGTGGATAATGCAAAACTTTATAGAACTTTAATTCACTGACTTTTCGCGATTATTTTGTGAACTGTGTGAGTGAGAGTGTGGGCGTCGTGGTAAAAAAATATTATTCTCTGAACTGATCTTTCTTACGAGTTTTTACATCTACTTCATAAATAATAATCTAAGTTTATTGTTATACTGCTATGGAAGTAATCCATAAACAAAATTTCTTTTGTATCACAAACATCTAATGCTGTACTGCAAGCTAACATTTTTAAGTTTGCTCACCTGGGCCCGGCTATTTGAAAAGACAAAAATGGTTAGAATCAGTTGATTGACTTTAGTCACCCAGATTTGTAGTTTTCAGTTTTCTAAATAAGTGTTTCTTGTGTTTTTGAGTGTGTGTTTTTTTAAGTAATTAGTGATTATTATCATATTGAGGATTATAACATTTTGTGGTGTTTTTATATTTGTTTCTATTTTTATATATTAAATAATTTGGTTTATTTTGGGTAATTTTTTTTTGGTTGTAAGAAAAACCTATTAGAATAGGGTAAAACCGGGAAAGATGCCCCACTTTTTGAAATAGCCACCTAATTTTAAAAATATTATTTTTGTACGAATTATTTCTATTAATAAGGCTTTATGATAAATTAATAATTATTTTTTTTTAACCTATCAAATACAGATTTTGCAGAAATCAGCTTTTTGTAAAACCTTTTTTTTTCAACACAAGACAATCCTAGTGTGTTACTTGATTCTAAGTTTACCTATGTGCTTGTTATCAAATGGATGTTGACAGATTTTTAATTTGGCGAATTCTGTGTTTTAATATATGTTCAATGTTCTTTTTTTTTGCTTTTTAATATTTTATTTTATAGATTTAAAATAGTTTTGGGTTTTATGGATAGTTGCACTGCAGGATAGACACCCTATATATCGTGTAAACGAAAAACCCAAACCAAATGTTAGCTAATTCTGCTCCTAAAACAGCAATTGTCTCTTAAATAGTACTTCAAGTACAAGTATCAAGTTTTTGATTTTTTAAAAATTACTTCAAGTATAAGTACCCAGTATTCATTAAAATGTACTTGCATTTTCAAGTAAATTGAAAAAGTACTTGAAATACCACCCAAGTATATTACTTGAAGTAAATCCAAGTACTTGAAGTAAACCAAAGTAATTGAAGTAAAACAAAGTACTTAAAGTAAAACAAAGTACTTGAAGTAAAACAAAGTACTTGAAGTACACCAAAGTACTTGAAGTAAACCAAAGTACTTGAAGTACATAAAAGTAGGACTTGACAAGTACTTTTTATTTACTTGAAGTATTGTTTTTATATATAAATATATTTTATGAAAAATCGATCCCAAATAAAAAATTGAATAAGTTATATAGCGAAGCGGTCCGTGCGTAAAAAAAGACTAAGTTAACACACTTTTTTGCATAAATAACTAGTTTTAATAATATTTTTTATTGGTGATGATTTGATAAAAGATGCACTCATTTAATTTTCTTATTTATTTATTTTTTTAACGAACATTGTAATACATTATTAATTGTTTGGGATTTTTCTATAATCTAACGTAATAAACAATATTGAGACGCCCGTTAGTAGGCAACTAACTACACAACAACATTTGCGCCAAGGCATTCGTGTCGAGTTCGGGACTTCTCGCGTCTGGGAATACTTTTCGCGAGCTCTCCGCAACCGCTAGTGAATGGAGTAACCCTCATTCAAGCAAACAACAATAGTCATTTATAGCATTTGGTTAGCGGTTTTCTTTCGTATTTTGTGGTTAGCAAACTTGATTCATATTGTAATATATTCGCGAGCTTTTTCTTGGATGTTTTTTATTGCCCGGTAAAAATTTTACTTGGATTTTTCGTTAAAAGTGGGTTTATTTTTTTTAAGGTAAGGTTTTTTAATGTCTTAGCAAAGATAATACTACTACGGATAAGATGAACCATTCAATGCTATATTTTTGATACCCCTAATGGACTTTGGCTAACGCGAGCCGATGTCCATCGAGAGATTTTCGCGCTATCCTTGAACGAAAGTTAAACAGTGTTGCCGGCAGACCTTTACTATTGGCGTGATGAAACGCGACTAGAAAATACACAATCCGTTTAGCCGCCCGCTTTCGCTACTTCGTGTTCCGAATAAGGTACAAGCGACAGACATTGGCAATGTCGCACATGGTTTCGTACCTCGTTTCACTGGGGCAGGGGTTACCGACTTACTTTTATTCGCATTTACGGAAGCATTGATATCTCCGAACTGATTCAAAACGCCCCATTTAAATGAACCATCTATCCGTAGTAGTATTATCTTTGGTCTTAGTGTGCGGTAACCGATTTAAAATACCGATATTTATTGTTTGATGCTTCATAACTAAGCAAAAAATCATTTCGATACAATGATACAATTTTAAAGCCTTTTTTACCACAATAATTTAATGGGTTTAAATAACCCTACAAGGAGTTATTGTTTTGACAAAAAACTGAAAAAAAAGGTTTGTTGTTGATCCATGAACCTCTGGTGACGTCCCGCGCACATGCTACGGTATATATGTACTATAAATAAAATTTTAATTATTTTTAACAATAGTTTTATTAACAAAAATTTCCATTTACAAAGTTTCGTTTAATTAATTTTTAATATAACCACAATGACTTATATTCACAAGTTCTATAACTCTTAGGAATACAAAATGATTTATGCTTTGGTAAACACGCGATTACTTTTTCTTGCCGCAAAGTCGACAATTTGTCAATTTTTTCCATACATGCTACAACATCATCAACCTTGGAGTCGTGCTCAGGTGGCACATTTTCCTAAAAAATCGAAAATTATTATTTACAGTAATAATTATAATCTGTTGATTTAAAATTATAACCCTCTTAATTTATACAGGGTGGTCCATTTAACCTGAGACAGGCGAATAACCGGAAAACGGCGCATTTTAGAAGAAAATGTTTGTTGTTAAGTCAAATAATAGGGAAAATCCAATGGTACAACTAGTTTGTGACCTTGACCGCAATTTCAAGGTCATATCCATATCAACCCATTTTTTTTTAATAGAAAGTCTTTTTTTTTAAAGAACCTTAATTTACGTACAAAAAGGAGCAACTTTTATATGAACATTGTTTTAATCCGATTTCAATTTTAAAAGCATTAAGCGAACAAATTCTAAGAATTATTTTTTAAAATTATAGGTTCAGAATAAAAAAACCAACAACAGAAAAAAATAATAATTCGGAAAAAATTAGTGTTTACAATCGTTATTTAAGGATAGTGACCAAATTCTGAACGTTTTTTGTCGCTATAATTTACGAAGCGTACGCCTTAAACTTGGGTTAAAGAGTTTTTTGGGTCTTGTGCCCTTTTATACTTTTGATCAGGTGTTAAAAACTATTTTTTTTAAATTTAAAAACATTTGGTTAAAACCCATTATTTAAAGAAAAATTACGGGGTCCTTTAAAGTGCTTTATCTCGAAAACAGTTGTTTTAGAACCTAAATGAGGTATACATTTTTGACGCAGCGGGATATAGTAACTTTTTTTTAATAAACATAATATACCAAGCTTAAAAAAAGTAATGCCATCTAAAACAAGTGGGGTAGGCCGTAGGTGGCGCCTCTACTAGCACTCAAAATATGGACGAATTTGAATTTTTGCTTCAAAAAACCCCCTCAAATCCCAAATTTTGTAGCGCTTTGTCATTTAGAAGAAATTATTCGAAAAAGCGAAATTAAAAGTTTAACACCCATTTAGTTTTATCAACTTTGTGATAAAGCAAGTTTACGTTAATTGCATTATTTGATCAAGGATTCTGCTGTTGCTCCGTTTCCCATTACTTTTGGGACACCCTGTTTATAACAGGTTTGTGCCTTTTTTTTTGTTATATCTATTAACAATATAAATTTTAATCTCCTTCATGTTTTGTTTGGAAACCCATCTGGGTACATTTCATTTAATTCTACACTCATTCTTCTTAAGTGGAGTTTTCGACTGTATATGGTCACGAAAAAAATGTCTGCGACCTTTTTTGTTCGGTTGTCCAGGGATAAGAAAGACGCTTTTTTTCCTTAAAAATAATAATGATAATTTTTGTAAAAAAAGTGACAAAGGTGTGCTGACCGAAACGGATAAATTTTTCGTAAGGTGCCACCCAAGGTCACGCAGACAAAGGTGTGCCGACCGAAATGGGTGAACCTTTCGGGTCACCGGCGCCTGTTTCACGGGGAAGGGCTAATCCATACCGAACAAACAGGGCTTAGAAAGGGATCCCTGAATCAAAACAGAAGGCGGACAGAACCGCTTTTATAGAGAAAAGATTCCCTGGTTTAAACAGAAAGCGGATAGAACCGTTTTCATAGGGTAAGGCCGGAGATGGGCCTCAAAAGGAACATCTGGTTCCTGTAACAACGCCCCGGTCACCCACGTCACTAGACCGGGAGAGGAGGGCATGATGGATCTAATCGTCTGCTCGTCATACTCGCCAGACGACAGGAAGACCAAAAACACATATTGTGTTTGTGTCCGGTAGCGACAAGAGTAAGAGGAGATGTTAGAACTTTTCCCAGTCTGATATCGGATTCATAAGAAGTTTTGATCCTATTGGGAGAAATATAAAAAGGTGTGAGCCACAATAGACCGAGCGGTCGGTGGAGGGCGTAAAAGTCCACTAATTTTAAACCAACCCTTAATCTAACATGGAGGGTTTATCGAAAAGGGTTTTTCTAGTTCTTTATCTTAAATTACCCTTTTGGGGTTAGCGTAAAACTGGTTTCTTTGTAAATTGTTAAAAGCTTCACAAGTTTTGTCATCTTTAAAATCAAAAATTTTTTTTTACCATGATACGATTAATCCGATTAAAAAACTGTTTTGCAAAATAGCTGTGAAAAAATCGTTTTTATAGAAGGTAGGAAAGGGAGAACCGTCTGAATGTTTAAAAAAACCAAAAATAGTGGCCATAAAGTGAAAAATTTTAAACACAGGCCATGAATTATTAGAGTAAGATACTAAATTAAAAAGGAAAAAAACCGGGGCAGTAATTTGTCAATTACCCTGAAAGGCAAAACTGCGTAGAGTAAGGGAAATTTTAATTTTTTTGAAAAGGGCTAAAAAGAAATTTTTTTTAAAAACACGTTAAAACTTTTTTTAAAAAAAAAAAAAATTAAAATTTTTTACGTTAAATTTTTTAACAAAAATTTGGTGAAACTTTCTTTTTAAACCCCCTTTAAAGTTTTTTAAAAAGGGGTTTCTTTTTACAAATTTAGGGGAAAAAGGGGAAAAAACGATTTTTCCGTTGAAAAATAATTTTTGGGGGTTAAAAAAAATTTTTTTTAAAAATTTAAATTGATTTGCAAAAAAATTTCACATAATTTTTTGGGCCCCCCGGTTTTTTCTTAATTTTAGTTTTATGCGAATGTTTGTAGTTTCATGGTTTTTTAAAAACAAAAAAACCCCGGACTACAAGTTCTTTCCTTTTAAAACCCCCCCCTGCTACACCAGCGCATCTTTAGTTTACGCTAATTGGGGCCACTTTTAACCCAAAACGGCCATAAGAGATGGTCCTCCTTACTACTTCTACCCTCCATAGTTCTTTTGAATTGATTATTTTGGCACGTGACATCAAAATGTAATTTCATCGTTAGTGGATCAACAACAATAATGCCATACCGGGAGACGAATGGGGTCAGCGGATGCGGAGAGCTCGCAAAAAAATATTCCCAAACACGAACGATTTACGACATCAGTGGGCCCCGGGAAGGATTGATGGGGGAAAAAAGGTTTTTTTTCAATTTGGGGTTTTCTTTTAGTGATTTATCACGCCTAAAATAAAATTGGGAAAAAAAAAAAAACCCTTTTCTAACTAGAACCCAAAACCTGCCCGGGCCCCCCGGCCCCACGAGAATCAGCCAGAAAGGGCGATCATGGTTAGTTCTGGTTAGATAAAGGGGCTTTTTATTTTCCCCAAATTTTATTTCAGACGTGATAAATCACTAAAAGTGTATTTTTTTAATTTGGCATGTTTTTATACGATTTCTGTGGGGTGGGTATAAAAAAAAAAGGCCAGTAATTTACATTACACACTAGTGCCTAAAGTGAACACCGTATAATTCAAAATTTTTTCCCAAATTATTATTATAATTTATTTATTATCAAACATAGTTTATGACACTCGCTTTATTAATATGCTTATTGGATATATTTTATATCTTTCTGGCTGATTCTCGTGGGGCCAGAGGGGGGGGTCATGGTTAGTTCTAGTTATTTTAAACGGTTTTTTATTTTCCCGAATTATATTTTAGGGGGTGATAAATAAATAAAAGTATACCTACAAATTGAAAATAAAACCTTTCCCCTCCCATCAATCCCTTTTTGGCCGATTTTTGACTGATGTCGTAAATCGTTCGTGTTTGGGAATATTTTTGGGGCTCTCCGCTTTCCCCTAGTACTCCATTCGTCTCCCGGTATGGCATTATTGTTGTTGATCCACTAACGATGAAATTACATTTTGATGTCACGTCCACACATAATCAATTCAAAAGAACTAGGGGGGGTGGGTAGTAAGGAGGACCATCTTTTTGGCCGATTGGTTCAAAGTGGCCCCAATTAGCGTAAACTAAAGATGCGCTGGTGTAGCAGGAGGGGGGAGCGAATGAACTTGTAGTCCGGGGAAGACCTAAAAACACTATGAAACTACAAACATTCGCATAGAGCTAAAAATTAATAGGCATGTCCGGAGCACCAATTATGTGAAATCTTTGTGCAAATCAATGTGCTGAAATTTTTAAAAAGAGTAACTCAACTCCGCAAGAAGTTATGATCAACGGAATCGCTTTCTTTTTCTAGTACAGAGTCCCTAAAAACTACATGTTCAGATAAGCTTTGACACGCATGTTTTGTTAAAAAAACTGATTAAAAATCAAGTGCAGTTAGCTTGTCTTCTTCCAACCTTTGCTTCAGCTCATCAACATCTATTTCGGGTATATTACCAAGTTCAAGTGTTGCTTAATTATCAACTAGACCCAAAAGTTTGGGGTTGAAAGTTGATCTACAATACAATGGAACCAGTCCAGACTTTACCTCCTACCTGCGCCTGAGAAACTCCTTAACACAATTTTTTGCAACTGAAAAAACGGATGTAATGCTAAATGAACAGCAAAAAAGTTGGATTGTTTTGTTCTCTAGCTTGTACCAGATGTCAATGTTAAATCACCAACAGTACAGAGATCCTTTGAACCACGAACGAGGACATGCATGGCTATTAAGGCAGTTTACTTGCACCCAGCAAGAAGAAGGAGAAGGAGAAGAACAGAGACTAAATGAGCGAGAAAAAGCACAAGAAGAAGAGAAAACAAACATATTAGTTGATTATGATTCTGACGAATAATTTTTAGCAGTTTTTAATTATTCAATATTTCTCAATTAAACAGGGGCACAATTGACCCTGAAATAGGCCTACCGGGAAAACCACATTAAAAAAAAGTTCATTGCTTCACAGTTAACGTAGAAATATGTACATATTATGAAAAATACATCTTTTTCAGCTATTTAAACTGTTATATCTTAAAAAGGGTGGCTCTTGAGAGAAAAAAAATATTAAAACATTTTTATAGATTATTTTATGTTTTACAATTTTTGTTTTAACTAATTTTTTGATAAAACTTACCATTTTGATGAAAAAGGTACAAGTATGGGATCCATGGGGACTTTTCATATTTCACAAATAATGGTGATTCAAATATTCCGTTCAATTTTTAGCTCTAGCGAGTTTTTGTACCTTTTCATGTCTTAATTGAACAAATTACTACCCCCGGTTTTTTTTTTCCTTTTTTAATTTGTTCTTTCTCTAATAATTCGTGGCACTGTGTTTAAAATTCTTTCACTTGCTACTGTGGTGCCACCTTAATTGGCTTCCTTTTCCCCGGACACTTTTAATACATTCAGACGGTTCTCCTTACTTCTACCTTCTATAAAAACGATCTTGTTCACAGCTATAGTACCCAAAAAGTGTGCGGGTATAGAGGAGGAGACCCGATGGAGTCTGCGCATTAAATAGATGGATAGATCCGGACTTAAAAATTTATCGTAACAACGGTAACACAATCACTGTGTAAATAATAAAAATATTTTTGATTTTAAAGATGACATAA
>JAHBCN010016536.1:0-19402 GCA_019359885.1 Listronotus oregonensis
ATATCAACAGTGCTTCCATTGTGTATACACTGTGCCCAAGAATGCGAGGGTGTAATTTAGGTTTTGTTGAGGATTTCCTAATTATGAAGTTGCATTCGAAAATACCGAAAATACCCATTAAATTTGAAATTACGAGTCTTACCCAGAACACTTTTTTGCTAGTTACGTTTCTTCATGAAACGCTATCGGAAACTCGAAAAATGCGACTGTAACCTTTGAGACTAGCGTTAGGTACCTTTATTTTTAATTATGAAACAGATGTAATTTATTAATACAACCTTTTATGGCTGTAAATTTAGGCTTTAAAGATATTTTTAATTATATATTAAAGATTTTTATAAAATAAAAGTTTTTTTTATATTTATAATTATGTTTTCTTACTAATCATCTTTTACGCCCAATATTTAAAAACAAAATTGTTCCCACCTCTAAAGCAAAAGCCGAATTCTTAAGTTGGGTAAATTCTGGATAACTGCTTTTGATATATCGAAAGTTTTAACCGGGTTTGGCAGGATGCGCTCCGTAACAAGCTTCCCTTCTACGGTCTTCTACCTAAAGTTAATTCTTGGCTCTACAGTTTCCTTTCTAATTGACGTGTATTAGTTAATGTAGATGGTCACTCTTCCAGCTTTCACCAAGTTAATACTGAGGTACCACCACCACCAAAAAAATATAGATCAACTTTATTTTGGCCATAACTTGCTTAATTTTAGTGCTAGAGTCTTTTATAAAAAAAAATAAGAATTTTTCAAGTACTTCAAAAAAGGGTTTATGATCTTTCCCCAAAAAATGTATCGTTTTTTGGTTATACATCTTGCGTTAAAACTTTCAATGTTGGCATTTGACGAATAAGAACCACCCTTCAACAGGCTATAACTACGTTTGTATTGGGTCTTTTATCATAAGCCCACCATTCTTGTTGTTTTTTTATAAGCTACATTTTGGGCAAGAATGATTATTTTGATAAAATGTTTACTTTTCGAGTTAGTTGCGAAAAACTGTTGGAAAGGTGTTTTTTTTGTTTGAAAAATTGACATTTTTAATTTGCGAATAACTCGAAAAGTAATGCCTTTCGGAAAAAACTTTATGGAACAAAAGTTGCTTAGATGTAGTCAATCTATTAACTTCCGGACTTATTTTTGACAAACAAATTTCCACCCCCGAGAAGGGGTGGCATTCACCCCCAGGGAAAAAGCACCCCTCGGCACGATAACAACTTTGAATTAGAGAGTAATACAAATCGGTGTCGTTTGGAAAAATCTGGAAGGAAACTGGTCATTGACTGGCCTATGAGGTATTTTTACGACTTCTGGTCAGAGGAATTAGCCAGTATAATTTCTTCTTCTGCAATATCTAACAGAGTAACACGTGGTTCTGCACTTATGCGTTCCCTTACAGTCCAAATTGAGGTGACCCGAAATTCCCACTTTGTTCTTTTCTTTATTTCCACAGTGTCTAGACTGTGGAACCTGGTGCCAGCAGATGTTTTTCCCTCTCCTCCAAATCTGCAAAGATGTAAGTCCCGTGTTAATAAGCTTCCTCTTCGCTTAAGACACCCACGGTACGTGAGCACTTAAGATGGCCGACTGGCCACGGAACGGGCCACTAAGGAACAAGATTTTACTGTTAAATGTAATTTTAGTAAGGCAGAGCGTACTGCCCAGTACCGGATCGCAATGAAACGGACCATAGTCGGTAAAAATCGCGGAAGAGAATACTTTTGCCGAGAATTTGTTGCGTTCCGTCCTTGATTGAGTAAAAACATTACTCAATCAACGGTTCCGTGGTGAGGAGAACAAGTCGGCGTTGGTTGTGGAGACACTACGAAGGACAAAACTGTATTTTCTTGTCAGAATAGACGAATTACTAAATTAACAGCTCCTTATCGTTCTTAGTGTGCTATACTAGAAACAGTATAGCATTGTAGTATTATTTCTTGTTAAATGATTCTGTCGTTACGATAAATGCTTTTAAATATTTTCTTAATTCATTTTAAATATTATAAAAAATATTCCGATATTTTGTTAAATTAGGATACAAAGTAGCAAATTCACTTTTTCCCGTTCCGTACTGATCCGTTCCGTTGCCTGCGGAGCAGTTCCAAAATAAAAAAAGCTATTTTTGACAGATTCGTCAAAGTTATTATGATACTTTTAACATTACTTATTAAAATAATGCCTTAATGCTGTCAATCAATGGCGGATTCAGAGAGGGGCGAATGGGGCGATCGCCCCCCCGTCAGCCAAAAAAAAGGGAAAAAATAAAAAAAACGAGTTAAAAATGCAAAAACGTAACTGTTGTTGCGGTACTTAGTTAATTATTAATTAAAAACTTTTTATGTTGCCTATTGCATTTGGTTTGGCATTATTTATTTGTAAAAAATAATGTGGTCGCTATAATATGTAGGCCTACTAGTCCAGGAAACGAAGCTGAAATAGGTGCAAAACCTGTCAATTTTTTCAAAATGCATAGATTTGCATGAACATTTGGGATTAAGCTTAACTAACCCTTCTCTTCAAAATCTATATATGCAGATGGGTGCTATATATTTTTAGGGGTAAAAACTAGCCTTTATTGCTTAAACCTATAAAACTATACATTAAAGCTTAAGCTGAGTAAAATTTGAATAAAATAGGTTGAAAAAGTAGTATTTTGTTTCTTTAAAATATTAATATATTATCACTGTGTTTGCATGAAAATTTGTGATTAAGCTTAGCTTACCCTTCTCTTCAAAATCTCCATTATGCTAAAAGTAGCTTTATGGGTAAAAACTACCTCCTATTGCAAAAACCTTCAGAACTTCCATAATAAAGCTTAAGTCACATGAAAGTAGGCTCAAATATGTTAAAAAATAAGTATTTAATTCTTTGAAACATTATTTAATATATTTCAACCCTTGAAAATTAACCCTTATTATGATTAAATAAAAAACAATTATTAACACTAGAAAAATTAACATATTCCCAGAGTTCTAATTAAAAAATATGACTGCTCAAAAATATTTAATTTTTAATTTTTTAATTCTCAAAAATCCACCCATACAATACTACAATGCAAAAAATACTACAAAATTGCGTATTTTTTTAAAAAAGGCATCGAATTGCATACAATGAAATGAAATTAAGTTCGACTTACCCTTCAAGTGTGCATTACGACGATAAGATCTTTTTAATTTTTTAGGGAGTAAAAAGTACCCTTTAATTACTAAAACCTTCAAAACTCAGTTTCATATTGGTTTTTAAGCATAACTTCTTCAGTTTTTGTGATAAAAAGTAAAAAAAAAACATTTTGTTGTTTTTTTAAGAGCTATAAGGTCCTATATATTAAAACTGTTAAAAATCCTTAGTTTTTTAAAGGGGTACGTCTAAAGGGCTAAAACAAGGTAGTGCTCATCTATACACACGCTTTTCAAACGTATATCTCACTTAATTTCCGTCACATATAAATAAAAAAAAGCAAAATGTTTGTAGTTTAAAGAGCTACAATTTGATACCCTAGTAATTTTTACGTATCTCTCTTAGGTTTATTTTAAAGAAAAGGTCATTTTTTTATTAAAATTCGTAAATTCGATTTTCACTTGCAGCGGCATTTTTTTCAAAATTAAGCTATTTAAAACAGTTAAAGTTTAAGAATGTATTTATAATATATAAATAAAGAGAATTGAAAAGGGGCTAATTTTAATTAGGGTGGTAATTAGAGGGTTGCTTTTGAAGATTTTTGCATTCAAACAATTTTGGTCTAACCTTATTTTAATCACAACTCACTTAATTTTTATGATACATACCTTTTTTGAAAAAAAACATGCTGCAAATGCTTCAAAAGAGTTATTATTAGTTTTCCTCGAAAAATACGTGCGTTATTTGCCCTTAAAACGCTAAAATTTTGTGTTTGATAAATAACTGCTAACATATAAATATCTATGTTAACAAATCACAAGTTGGTTTGTAGCGGTACCACAGCAATTACAAAAAAAGAACATTTTATTGGTTTTTTTAAAAGCTACAATTTTGTTATATACACTTTTTTTGGATAAAATGCATACTTATCGAGTTATTTGCAAAAAACCGAATAAAAAAGTTGATTTTATCGACGAAAAACTTTGACATTCGATCGCGAATAACTCGAAAAGTTTGCATTTTACAAAAAAATGCATTGATTCCTGTGTGTATTGCCTACCTACTGTCAAAATTTCAAGTCATTCTATGCATTTTGAAAAAATTGCTAGGCAAAATGGTTCGTTTCCTGGGCTATACCGTAATTTGCAATTTACAAGTGGAGCCAGACGGGGGTGGATAACCTGGACGGGGGATCCCCGGATCTCGGACCTTTTCTACGTTGAGGGGTATTCCAATACAAATACCCCTCAAACCCCCCGGTTATTCTGCCTAAGACCGCCCTCCCCCCAAGGATTTTCTGAATCCGCCCTTGCTGTCAATGTTATCGTTAATCTTCCTTTCTTCCTGTAAATTCTTTTCTTCCAATAGGAGGAGCAGAACAAAAGTAACTCTGTTCCTCATAAAAATTTAAAATATTGTTTTAAGGCTAGCAGCTAGGTATGCAATCCAGCAACAAATGTTCTTCTTTTAATCAACACTAAACGCTATAATTTGACAGAATATTTATATTTTGTATTTTGGCATTTTAGGCTTTTAATGTTACCTTATTCTATTATTACACTTAAATTAAAAATTTCTCATATAAATTAATCTAACTCTCTTGTTACTAAAAAGAAATACGAAATTCTTTTATTGAAACCTGTCGAAATAAGGCATCTTTTAAAAACAAACAAATCAGGTGTCCCATCATGAAAATGTAAATTTTTACGTTGTATCCTTTTTAATTTAATTTAAAACACTTTTTATTGATTTTTTTGGGTTTTACAGGAAAAAATACACAAGATGGCTATTTTACATTTTTGTAAATATAAGAAAGGCCACATTTCCCGTTGGGTGACTCTGTACAAAGTATTTCAATGTAGCTGAGATAACAACAAATATTTATCAGTAATTAAAATTATGGCATGTACTCCATCACTTCCTGTTAAATAATCCTACTTATACAGACAACTAGGCCGTTAAAGAAATATGTTAATAATATGATAAAATATTTTATAGGTATATTAAAATGAAACACCTAATAACACATATTTTTTAATGATCAATCTTGATGATTTTACTCTGATTTCCTATGCAAATTGCCTTATTATCCATGCATCACTCTTCAATGCTCACCTAGTTTACTTACTTGAAAATTTTTCACACTTTGCGTATTACAATGTACAGATTGTTGAGAATTTTATCAAAACTAAATTAATGGATTTTTAATTTCTGAATTAAGTAGTCCGTTATCGAATAATACTTCTTTGTAAAAATTGACCACAGGGTACACGGGCTAGAAAGGACTGATGCCAAGCCCAGCCATTTTCCGGTATGAAGTTAAATAAAAGCGGTGTCACAGATGAGCCTCCAATGCCAATTTTTCCCTGTAACTTTTTGTTATGTGAAATTCAACTGTAAGTGGTTAATTGTACAGCAGTACAAAAACGACACATTTAAGTACAATAAAGAATTCATAACAAAAAAAAGTTGAAGGCCCGAAAGACTTGACCATGGTATCTTTATGTTTTTGGGGTCACTAAAACCGACTGCGTGGTCAGGTTGACCCCATCAGGTCAGGGTCAAGGTCATTTCAAGGTCAAATCTGCAAAAATAATCTTAACCAAATTTAAATAGTGTATACGTTTGTTTTTGAGGTCCCTGAATACGAATCTGTGGTCAGTTTGATCCCATCGGGTCAGAGTCAAGAGCATCTCAAGGTCAAATTTGTAAAATTAATCGCATCCAAATTGAAGGCCCGAAATGCTTGACCATGGCATTTTATGTTTTTCTTGGTAAAGAGCATTTCAAGTTCAAATCTGCAAAATTAATTAAAACTAAATTTTAATAGTATAAATTAATGTGTATTCTTATGTTTTTAAGGTTACTAAATACGTACCTGTGGTCAGTTTGACCCAACCGGGTCATGGACAAGAGCATTTCAAGGTCAAATCTGTAAAATTACACAGCCCCACAAAAAAAATGAAGGTTCAAAAGGCTTGACCATGATATTGAGATGTTTTTGGGGTCGCTAAACCAAACCGGGGTTAAAATTTCCCCCCATCGGTTCAGGGTTAAGAGTTTTTAAGGGAAAAAACCGACCAGGCCCCTTTTTGGAGGTCGGATGTTTTTTAGGACCAAAAAAACCTATCAGGTTTAAATTTGGGGAATTTGGTTAATTTTTTTTTTAGATTTGCCTTTAAAAAACCCTGGACCCTGACCTAATGGGGTCAAACTGACCCTGGATCGTTTAAAAAGGACCCAAAAAAAGATAAAAAATACCCTGGAAAAAAGCCCTTTGAACCCTTTTTTTTGTGGGACTGTTTAATTTTGCAGACTTGACCTTGAAATGCTCTAGACCATGACTTGGTGGGGTCAAAATGATTACGGATTCGTATTCAGCGACCTCAAAAACATAAATATACACTGTTCAAATTTGGTTGCGAATAATTTTCCAGATTTGACCTTAAAATGCCCTTGATTCTGACCTGATGGGGTCAAAATATACCATGGTAAAGTTTTTTCGGACCTTTAACTTTTTTTGGGAGGTTGTTCAATGCTTTTAGGACAAAGGTGGTTGGTTTCCGGCCTGTAGAGAGGCGGGAAAGAAAAAAACTAACATGTGAGTTTTCAATATACTCTCCTTGCCCTCTTCAGTTTTAATCTTTAAGGTTTGAAAATAAAAAATATTCATGGGGCCGTCGGGACTTGGGGGAGGGAGCGATTTCTCGAAACCCCGGTACAGCAGCTTTGGCAGCTGCAGTTGTGTGAACGGGAGCATTTATTGGGGGCGAAACCATTTTCCAATTTTCCCCGTTTTTTTCTTTTTGATCATCTCTTAAGCGGTGGAGAAGAACTGCATAATATTTCCCTTTATTGTTATTTCCTTTTGAAATCTGTTAGAAGAACGACTTTGAAATCCCAAAACATTGTCGCCATGACCTTTTTTGTTGACTGAACAACCTTGGCTTTTCGAGGCGGTGCCTCCCCTGGTTTTCTACAGTCCTTGGACTTCCTTTCTGGGCATCATTCTTGGCGTCTTCTTAGCCATCTTAAAAATTGATATTTTTTTAGAATATTATCAGCGTAAACAGCGCTTAACATATCGATAATTTCTTGCGAATTTTTACCGAGCTTTACCAAAAACTTGATGTTGAGTTGTTGCTCGATAATTTCGCCAATTTTTATCTTGATAAACAGCAAAAACACAACAAAAACGAGCTCGTCTGGTACAGTACGCACGACTTGCCGTACAGTCGACTACAGTCAGCGAATGGCCTGTCAGGTTACATGGTCGCTCGTCAACGAGACTGTACACTGTACATCGCGTCACAGCCGCCATAATAAATCAGTTCCCGTATTTATTCGACAGATCTCGTACTGTAGGGTTTTTATCAAGTTTGTAAATTTCAATTGACTCCAAGATGGGGTCACCTTAAAACATTGGTTTACAGCACATTAATTCATAATTTAGAACAGTTGAGAAATAGCATCATAGTTTCTGGCGAAACTATTAGAACCATTCCCGGCATTTTCCAAAGAGTACGTGAGAACATGAGAAAAAGAGCAGAGGTACAGCACCTAATATAATTGATTTCTTTGTGCGTTCAGGGTAATTTTCTGTTACTATTCCGAAATGTATGTAGATTACCATAATTTCATAATTTTAACGTTTAAAACTTATCTTATGAAATAAACTATTGTTTAAAGTTACATAAATCGTTTTTTCTCGTAATAGGTCCAATGAGATGCAAATAAGTAATTTTTTTTTATGGGAAAACGGTGAGTCGTACGAAAAAAGTCAGGTAACCAAATCTGTTTTAAATTGACCGGGGACTCCAAAAATAACGCCGTACACCAATTTTCATAAAAATGGGTCCAAGAATTACCCCCTTAAATATTAGCATGTTATTTTATTAGGAAACACCCTGTTTTTATATATATATATATATATATATATATATATATATATATATATATATATATATATATATATATATATATATATATATATATATATATATATATATATATATATATATATAATGTTTTAATAAATTACTTGTTTAAAATAAATCTAAAAAAGAGTTTAATATTTTAAATCCTTAACTGTAAATGCCGATTTCATTTTCTACATAAAATTAATGCGTATTATCTTCATTAGCAACTAAAACTAATGATGTGAAATCCTATTAAATGATATTCTGTCACCAATAAGTTAAAGTAGGCGGATTTCCACAGACCTGAATATTTGTTGTTAATCATTTTTTTAACATCCTGACATAGATTATTGCAAATTTGATATTCTCGTGCACACACGGTAATTTGTTTACGTTGTGTGATGGTATTATTTCCTTTATAATCTTATTCTTTTGTTTTTTTGTCGATCGTTGTGGGTAAATACTTTCTTTTCTTCCTGTTGCTTACAGCTGCAACTGATTATGGTATTTATTAACTCGGTTTACTTAGACCTAAAATTTAGCAGCAAACCACTAGCAGAGCTGTCAAAGTACTCCTAAAAAGTACTTTAAGTACAAGTACCAACTTTATGATTTTTTAAAAAGTACTTCAAGTATAAGTAAAATTACTCGTTAAAATGTACTTGCTTTTCCAAGAAAATTTAAAAAGTACTTGAAGTACTACCCAAGTATTTTACTTGAAGTAAAACAAAGTACTTGAAGTAAACTAAAGTTACTGAAGTAAATAAAAGTACTGGAGGTAAAAGAAGTTTTACTTGACTAGCATTTTTAATAACATCAAGTTAAATGAGAACCTTAAATGTATTAGCGCAAAAGAAAATGTATATTTTGATAATTTAACAATTTACCTTACCTGTAAAGTATGTTATTGTAATGTACTTATTGAGATATTTAGCAAATTTTTCGGGTTTGGAGGTCCAATATAATTTTTAAATGCGATCCGAATGCTTTTTTATTTTATATTTTGAAACCTTATGACCTCCCAAAACTAGTAATTAACCCAATATATTCTGCAGTTTAACCCTCTTAATAAATCATCATTTTTCTTCTTTCCCTAACAACAAACGTATGTTAAACTAATGCACGTACCCTAAAGTCAAAAACCTTTAAGTATTATAAGTATTATTTACAACAAGGTAATTCCGTATTAAAAATAATAATAAAGATGGTAGAAGAGCTTGAAGAGAAGAAAGTGGCGAGATAATGATTGTGAAATTAGATTTTATTTTTATTTTATCTTTATTTATTAAACCTGAAGTACTTATTTTACTTCAAGTACTTAGAAAAATACTTCAAGTAATTTACTTGGTTAAATCAAGTAAAAGTTTAAGTATTTTGATATAAATTAATCAAGTACAGGTACTTCCTAGTAAAAAGTACTTGAGTAAAATACTTTAAGTACAGAAAAGTACTTGAAGTAAAATTTTACTTCAAGTACTTCAAGTTTTGACAGCTCTAACCACTAATACTATCTTTTAAAAAGTGGTACATAGAACATAAAAAAACAAAAATTGTAGAAAACTTAGCTTTTTGCTGTATAAAATATAGCCATTTTTGGCTTTTTTATTTAAAGTAAAAAATTTAAATTTGATTGTAATTCAATTGCGATACTGTTAATAAGGATTTTATAAAAAATCAAGAAACAAACAAAATGTTTTTTTTATAAAACCTCATCACTCTCTTTTTGCAGGAATAAGTCGGAAAAACCTCTACAATACATTATTAAAAAAAAAAATTATAACTTTTACCCTTTTACAGCGAAATTTTATTTTTCAACAGTCCACGAAGGCTGATGCCTAAGTACTAACGTACCGTGGGTGTCTTAAGTGTGGTGAGAGGGAGTTTGTTCACACGGGACTTAATTTTTTGGAGATTGGGAGGAGAAGGAAAAACTTCTGCGGGCAGCAGGTTCCATAGTCTTGACACTCTAGGGATGAAGGAACGAAGAAAGCGGGAAGTTCGGGGCCTCTCTAACTGAACTGTAAAAGGATGAATAAAAGTTGCACTACGTGTTGCTCTGTTGGGAGCTGCCAGAGAAGGAATTATACTTGCCAATTCCTCTGAGCAGAAGCCTTGAAAATACCTATAGAAGAGCGACAGATCCCCCATAGCTCGATGGTGGGCAAGAAGAGGAAGCCTCTCTGTGAGCTTTGGATCATTAATAAGACGAACGGCTCTTCTTTGAATAAGGTGTAGGCGATGCCATTCCCCAGACATGAGAACAATATTCTAAAGAGGGTCTAATTTGGGATACATACAGAGTGTACAGATTGGAAGAAGAGAAATATTTTCTGGCTCGGAAGAGGAATCCAAGCTTTTTTAAAGCTGCCGAGGCTATGGATGAAATGTGTTTGTGCCAGTTGAGGTTATTCTCAAAAGTAACGCCGTCAAGATGAAACGATTCTTTGTTCTGCAGAACTTGGTCGCTCATACGTAAGGGATACGTATTGGCAGACTTTTTTGACACATGACTGTGTTTTCGAGGCATTAAACTGAACAAGATGTTTGGCGCCCCAATCCAAGATAAGTGTGAGGTCTTGTGAAAGAGATATCTGCATTGACCTGCGCTTGTTTTCTAAATCAGAATTACATGGTGGCTTAAGAAATTGAATTCTAGAGTAGAGGGTGTTATTGTCAGCAAAACTATGAATGCGATTGATTGTGGAAGAGAGAAGATCGTTAATGTGTAGAAGAAACAGCGTGGGTGCCAGCACTGAGCTCTGGGGCACCCCAGCATTAATTTTGTAGAAGCTGGAGGAATGATCATCTACACTAACTGATATACGTCGATTAAAAAGGAAACTGGAAAGCCAAGAGCAAAGCTTAGGTGGAAGACCGTAAGAAGGCAGTTTGTTAAGAAGCCCATCATGCCAGACCTCATCTAAAGCTTTGGAGATGTCAAGAAACGCAAGGGACTTGTTCCAGTTGTGTGAGACAAAGGAAAAAAGATCAGCTGTGGATCTACTGTGACGGAATCCATATTGCCTATCATGTAAGATCTTATTTTTTTCCAGAGACTTTACGATTTGGGAATTAATGAGTTTTTCCATTACTTTGCAAACAACTGAAAGAAGAGATATAGATCTATAGTTAAAGGGGGGGAGTTTTGGATCCTTGTTTGGGGACAGGTTGCACACGTGCAGTTTCCCCAATTCCCCGGAAAATGCCCGTATCGTAAGAAATTCGAAAGAGGCGAGGGGGGCAGGCTCGTGCGCTTTTTTTTAAAAACGACAGAAAAAAGGGCCCAAACCCCGGGATTGTAGTGATTGGTCGAGATATATCAAACCCGATTGGCGCAGCCAAGTTCAAGTTATTGGCGCGTTATTTGACTTTTTTTTGGGTTTTGTTATGTTATGTTTTCTTTCTTTTCACACGAACAAACATATTTTAATTTTTTTTGTTTTGCTGTTTGAAACTTTTGAAAGAGATTATTTTACAAACCTGTTCGTCAGAACATATTGTTTTAAAAACTAAAGGCGTTGTTTTAGCAAGGAATCATGGATTCATCCTTATGTGTTGCATCCTCTTCAACAAAGTCGTCTGAAGAAAATTCATCAGAAGAGTGTCATATCTGCAGCAAAAGATTTAAAAATGTGGGATTAAGGAATCGTCATATCACAAGATTCCATAAAATAGAGGTGTTGAACCCAAAAAAAAAGTTAAATTTTTGTCCATTATGTGAGGAAGAAACTGATTGTAAAAGTCATGAGGGATTACGAAAACATCTTGCAGGAAAAAAACCTAGGTATTGAGTTAATGACTTTTAATTTTTTTCTAGCAAACAAGAATACGATACATGGAAAGATGCAGAAAAATTGAGAAATTTTTTTGCAATGCACAGATCAATTAAAAAAAAGGAATTTAAGATACTGTATTATGATTGTAACAGAAGAAACCCAAAAAAGGTAAGTGCAATACTTGTTAGGCGGTTTTTTAGGTACCTCCCAAAATGAAAGTAAATACCCTCTTCAATAGCTATTTTAAAATATATACGGTTGTATATAAACACCCTTTATATACTCATCTATTATATATAAATACATTTCCCCAGGATACAAGCCCAACATAAAACAAGGACGGAGAAATCTGGTGGGACAATTAAAATTAAAGAAGTGTTTATTATACATTGATGGGCAAGTTTCAGTAAGTTATTGGAAAACACACGCTGGACATGAACAAGAATTAAGAAGCAAACATCTCTCGAAGTCAAAAAAAAGGGGGAAAGAAAAGCTGCAGTCTGGAGTGCCACCAAACAAATTTTGGAAAATTCACGAAAGTTGGAAAAAACCAAAACTGGAAAGATTGGCTGTCTTAACAAGTCAAGACATTACAAATTTGTCGCGAAAATATAACATTCAGAAGAAACGAAAATCAGAATGATATGATAGCAATGTCAAATGCAAATAACTATCAAGACCGAATTAAAAAAAAAGCCAAAAAAAGGCAGTATTTTTAAAAAGAACCAAGTGGATGTGAAGGCGGATTCTCAAGTATACGGACAATTTAAGGTTACATCATTCAGGGTCCAAACAAATTATATAATATAAATGCAAAGCAAGTATGTGAAAATGAATGTAAACACTGTATTAAAAAAGTATGCAAAATTTGCATTCATCGCTACCAGTGTGAGGGGGGCCGAATATGTGGTGGGAATACCTTGTGTAAGCATGTGCACTTGGTAAGAATGTATGAGAAGCGAATGGGTACTAACTCTGTTTTAGATAAAGGTGCCAAGTTTTTTGGGAGAAATTTCAAATATCAAACCACAGCACGAACAGGAAATTAATGAGCTTATCAGAGAAAAGGTAGAAGAGACAAATCATGAAAAAGGGTGGGGTTCAGGCACAAAGCAAACGAAGCCTTCAATGGGAAAACTTTGTAGAAGGACTAGATGACGAGAATTTTACTGAGTTTATGAAGGATATCGAAGGAACTGTGCGTAAATTTCAAAAAAAGATAAATAAAACTACACAGAAGCGAAAATGGAGAAACAGGAGTATTTTCCTTCCAAAAAAACCCCAAAATGAAAATATAAAACTATCCAGCAATGTTTATAATCCCCCTATAATCCCACAATATACCTATTTTATTATTTGTATCTTGGTTTTTTTATCTGTATTGAATTTTTATTTTAGCTTTATTAGGATTGGGGTTTTTCGTAAAAATTTTAAAATTTTGGGTTTAAAAAAAATTTTTAAATTAAATAAAAAATGATCTAAATATGGGACATTAACATATTTAAGATTATTATAAGTTTATTTTTTTTTAAAAATATCCATGGTAGAATTATTTGTGACAATATTTATATATAATATATAAGTTAATCTTTTTGAATACTACCTATAATAAATTTTCCCCAAATATGTGTTTTAAATTTTGGGGGAAAGGGATGTACTGGGTCCTGGCAGGGTTTGAGGGTTTTTTCCCCCGCCATTTTTACCAAATGGACGCCCCCTCCTTTGATTTCCCGAATTTTTTTAAAAAGCCAAGTATTTTTAAACCTAAGTATCTGGTGTTTTTTTTTGGGGGTTTCGACTGATCCCCCTTCCCCCGTCACACATGGGTGTCAAATTTTATTCAGTATTTAGTCAATATATTTACCCATTTTAAAAAAAAAAATTTATAAATGGTTTTTATGTTTGGTGATGGAATGGAAAACGTCTGCCTTTTAAAATTTTTTTTCTTTTTTTCATACCTATAATTATCATAAAAAAAAATTTGGTTTGTCAATAATGACATTAAAAAATAAGACAAACATTTTTTATTTCATCCCAACATTTTTCATGCAATAAAAATAATATAAAATATAAAAATTTAAAAACAAATAATAATTCAATGTAAAAAAATTAAATACACATTATCACAATTAGAATTCTGGATATAGGTATACCTACATTTTTTTTTGGATTCTCTACAAGTCTACATAACATTTTGGGCCTAAATTATTAAATTATATTTTACTTTCTATTAATTTCAATTCCAATTATGGTACATTACACTTTTAAATGAAAAATAAATAGACATATATATATTCTTTTTTTTTTTTTTTAAATTTAAACATTCAGTAGAATTAAAATTACAATATAAAAAAAACTTTTTCTACAATTCAAATAATTTTAATTTTTACCAACATAAAGCCCGCCAAAATTTGAATTAGGACCCGCCCAGCGGCCAATCCCGCAACGCCGGGGTTTGTTTTTTTCTGTAGTCTTTTTTTTTAAACGATTGCTGGTATCCATCCAGCCCAAACGTTTTTTTTGTATTAAGAGAAGAAAGAATACGGTTGATCTGTTTGACTTTAAAAATTATATCGGACTTTTTAAAGAAAAACAGAGACAACTGTTGGAAAAGGAAGATTAATAGGAGGATCAAGGTAGAATTGGCAGCAAATTGTTTGGCAAGTAGTTCGGCTTTTTTTTTGGGGAGGTAGAGAAAATTTCCCCATTTTTTAGAGATTGGGGGAAAAAAAATTTGTGCATTTGTGCAATTTGGATTTGTTCCAAAAACTATAATTAACAAAAATTTAAAAGTAATAATTTCTTTTTTACCGGGGGTTGCATAAATCTTTTTAAATATCATGAAACAACTCCCAAATTAAAACGTCTAGGTATACAAAAAATTGAAAAAATTTACCCAAACAAGTGCAGCTAGAAGAAAATCGGCATTCGGTGGCAAAAAATATTTCTCAGCAGGGAAAAAAATTAAAAGCTTGCCAAAAAAAGTCTAAAGCACCCCATTCTTTATAAGAATGATTTAATAGAAATTATGACGTGGGTGATAAGTTTACGGTGGTTTGTTTTTTTTTTTAATTTTAAATTTAAATCTATGACAAAAAAAAAAAAAGGTTTTTTTTTTTTCCCGTATTAAATACATTATTATGTTTTTAACCCCAGTCTTATCAAACTGAAAATTATCTAAAGGTAAGAAACAGCAGACGTTCGGAGAAATTCGGAAATTTAGCACGTCTGCTGTTACTGAATATGCATACCGGTATGTTGTGGTTACCTTGCAAAAATTTGTTTTTATTAAATAAGAGTATAATTACAATACTCATTTTCAAATATATAGTGGTGTTGCTTCCAACATCTTCGTGTTTTAAAATAAAAACATTTATAATTATTCCTTTAATTATCGACTAGAAGATCAGTTATATCATACGATAGATAATAATTACAAAACTAAAAAAAAAATTTAGGATCGATGCAGCATGAAGATCGCATAGATGCATAAAAAAATACTGTTAAAGAGTACATTTTCCCGGGGAGTTTCCATATTGCGTGCAATTCCTCGAATAAGCGTAAAAAGTCAATTGAAATCATTAATCCAATTAATACCGAACAATTATAAGAGTAATTATACCCATTGAACAATACTTATAGAGCTCACGGTTCTCGTTCTGTGTAACTGACGTTCGAATGAATTGATGAGCAACGGGATATCTTTGAAAAAATTAACAACAATACGTTTGAATAAGGTATTATTTTAGATTTATTAGTTAAAGATTAATTCTGAACAAAACTGAATTTAAAATTTGTTATATGTATATTATACGGGGGGTTTTTTTTTAAAAAAATTTCCCCCTTTAAAATCTTTATTGAAGTTAAAAATATGAGAAATCGGAAAGACGCGTTAGTTTTGGGACACTTTAAATGAATATTTTTTTGCCCTCTTTTTTAACCCCCCCCTGAGTGGTAGATGTTACCCTTTTTAAACTTAAATTGAAATGGGGGTCAAGTAGCACATCGTTTTAAAAAACGTTTAATTCTCTTTTCAGTGGTATCCCCCTTTGCTGCTTTTTGTCCAGAGGTTTCCCCAAAAATCGCGTTTTTTAAATTGCAGAAAAATTAAATTCCCTCCATTGAGATTTTGGTTTTTTTGGGTTTGTGTTTACACAAAAAAATTTTGCATTGGTTCTCCTTGTGGTATAAATAATTAGAAGATTAGGTGGAACCATGGGCGTAGCCAAACATTTTTCTAGGGGGCGAAATACTGGTAAACACAAAACACATAAACATAACGTTTTTTTTTTTAAAATTTCCCAAAAAGGGCAACTTCCGGGGAGAGCATTGTCTTTTCCCCCTTCCCCTGTTACGCCTATGGGGGCCCCGTTTCAAACTTTTTTGGGGATGGCAAAGTAACCTCAAAAACTGACTTCAAATATTATGAAAAAAGGGTTGAGGTTTTTTTATATTCCCTTTTAGTAGTCCAGATGTAGGTGTTAGGTTTAAAGTTAGTGGACTTTTACGCCCTCCGCGGACCGTTGGTCTATTGTGGTCACACCTTTTATTTTTCCCCCTAGGATCGACTTTTAATGAATGCGATACCGTTAGAGAGTTTTAAACTCCTCTTATCGTGTCGCTACCGGACAGCTTTTTTTCCCTTCCCTATAGGGCCAGCGCAACCGAGTGCCTAATGGAGGAAACGGATTTAACCTTAATTCCCTTCCCTAAGTGTTAAACGCCCTTTTTTGCATTTTTTCCGAAAGAAATGCGCGAAAAAGTCTTTCCAAATTCTGTCCATTTCTCCACATTTCATATTCTACAAGCTGTGTGGCGATGGCTGTGGAAGAGATCCAATAATATAGAAACTGATGACAGAAGAACGTTGATGCTCTTATTCCGCGAAGTTATTTTTGCTCAGAACAAATTGACTGTGAACTGAAAAAGGAATCGTTGTGCAGTCACACTTGGTTGGCAAAATAATTTTTTCTTGATTATTTCCAAAAGCAATACTGGATTAGAAAAGCTGAATGGTGCCACATTTTCGTAAAGAATACATTACAAGAGAACATAACACAAACAACAAATCAATTTCCATCCGTATATTTAAAGATCAAGTTTTAAAGAGGTGCAAAGCTTTCAACCGGTATCTTTGGCTGATTTTTTTGCTTTCCTTAAAGAATTTTATAAGCAAAAGATAATTTCTTTTGGAATGAAGGATACGAAACTTGAGCATTTCTTCAAAAAGTTTTGCCATAAAGCTTGCCTTCTCGCTGGAAAAAAAAATTTTTGCAGAAAATTTTAAAAAACTGTATTCAAAAGACACTAATCTTTTGTATACAGTTGACAAAATTTTTGAGCAATGCGATTGTCCAGCTGACAGGAGGAAAATTCTGCAAACATCTTTGTGCAGTATATAATACAGGTGTTAATTTGCAAACTACCCCACATCTGTTTTTTTCTGATCGAATTGAGCAAAAAATTTGGCACTTGGAAAGAATTTTGATAAACCCTTTTTTTATGGGTAGAAGGAAACAAACAATGAGATGATGCAATTACCATCTTGCGATAATCGTGATTTTAAACAGCCAATGCGAGAAAAAGGTTGAAAATATTGTGCCAACTGAAGAATTGCAATCAATTAATCCTTCGAGAAATAACTACGGATTTAACGCAGAGCTTACATTATTTCAGGATAGTTTAAAGAAACTTCATATTTTCGCAGAGTCTCATCCTTCCAAATTTTGCTTGAAAACATAAAGAAAAAACACAAAGATAAATGTTATTGAAAGTGAACAAGATTTTAGAAATTTGTTCAGCAACCCCAAAAATAAGGCCTGGAAGACGAATCAAAGTTCAACCAACATCAGTTGCGCGGCGTAAGAATAAAAAACTGCCCCACGAGAGCGATACAGGCAGGTGACCAGCTAATACTGAATTAAAAAGAAAGCAAGAAGAAGAGATCACGAGTGCAAATTTTTTTTTACAACACCCCCAAAGCTAAAAGTCATGGCAGTGCTCACTAATTCAAATATAATAAGTTTTTTTCATATTGTTAATTTTTATTATTTTGTAGATTTTCCTTTATGTTATTACTTAATATAAAATATTCACCTCCCCTACGAAATTAAATAACATTACTTTGTTTTTTTGGGCCTAAAATAAAATGATTTGTAAAATTTTGCATGTTTATAATTAAAAATTTTGATTTTTATTATTATTAATATTAGTATAATTATTATTATTACTATTATTAGTTTATATGTACATTTAAAAAAGCACTAAAAAGTTCATTGTATAAGCATATACACATATTTTTTATTTTCAGATACGCAGTGCCATGTTAATAAATAAATTATGAGGTGCGTAAATTTTTAAAAGGAATACAGGTTGCATCCGTTTCCTAAGATTGGACCGGTTGCGCTAGCCCTATAGGAAACGGAAAAAAACTACCCCGGCACGAGCACAATATATGTTCTGATGTGTTCTGGTGTCCCTTTTCCTAAAAGTATGACGAGCAGACGATTAGATCCGTCATGCCCTCCCCCCCCCGGTCTAGTGACGTGAGTAGCTACCAGGTCCTTGTTACAGGAACCAGATTTTTTCTGAGGCCGCATCTCCGGCCTTCCCATGCGGTCCTATCCGCTTTCTATTTAAAGCCAGGTAACCCTTTTCCCCCCTGATGTCATGAATCATGTCCCGGGGTCAAACTGACAACGTAATGTAGTATATTAAGGTACTGTATGAAATAAAATACTATTACGTCATCCATGCCTAACAGCATTTTTAAAATAATAAAATACAGTTTAACTTTTATAATTTTTATTTTGGAATATTATATTATACAATCCATAGATATTTACAAAACAATTTAATAGTAAAACATGTGGGAGAGAAGTAACAACATAAGTAATAAATATAAATATCTACAGGCTGCAATAAGTACGTCCGTAGTTTGTTAAAAATGTTTCAAAAGTATGTAAAAAAACATAAAAAAAACCCTTTAAATTTCAAAAGGGGAAAGCAGGCGTTCTTAAAAACTTACAGTTTACATTTTTTTAAAAACTTATTTTTTTTTAAAAAATAATATTTCTACTTAACAAATCTATCTGAAAAAAAAAAATTAGAAATAAAATAACGTAAGAAAAAAAAAGGCTTAAAAAAAAGAAAAATCTTTTCACTGTTCTGATGAAAATTCTTTCCACCAAACTAACGTGTTATTTCAATAATTTCTACTTATTAACCCTTTTTACTGACTTGTAAGTTGTCATAACACCTACAAACTCAAAACAATCAATAACTGATTTAAGACTTTTAAGAGCCTACAGACTCAAAAATGTTAATTGACTCTTTTTTAAAACAAGTTTAAAGGCAGTTTTATGGTTTTAAACGAACAAACAACCGTCTTTTCCGTGGACCTGAAACTATGAAAGAAACCCCTCGGGGAAATGCCTATATTCTTCAAAGCTAAATGGATTATCCGGAATCTAAAAATTAAATTAATTACTTTACAGGAGATTCAAAAAAAAAAAAAAAAAAAACGTGATTATAAATGCAGAACGGTGTAATCAGGTTCATAAAAAAAAAAAAAGATAGATGCTTGGTAAAG
>JAHBCN010016537.1:0-19461 GCA_019359885.1 Listronotus oregonensis
TAGCATGGGTATTTCGACCATAAAGTATTTGGACTAAAATTCCTCTCTTAATTTGAAAAATAGGTTTTAAAGTACCTCCTTTTTTTCAAAGTTCTAACGCCTTTTTCTTCACACCATGTTTCAAATGAATTATACTGTTTCTCGTACTTTTCTTTTGATTTTGCCGGCGGGAGCTCTAACTTGGCCAACCTTGCGGCTTTTTAAAACATCGTCTGGCAATTCTTCCTTCATTCTTAGAAACTTATTTTAAACTTTTTACCGAATTTTCTGATGCTTCCGTGACATTAGAAAATGTTTGTTTGGTTGCTGCAGCAACAAGAAACATTCTTTGATTTTTTATTGTTTAGCATGGTGTCTATAAAATACATGGTGCATGAAAAAACATTAAAATGATAATAAAGAAAATTGATATGGGATATTTACTAAGCGCCAAATGTATCCAAAATTCAATAAAGCACAATAAAAGAATATGTAGAACCCTTCTTTTTAATATTATTTTATCCAGAAGTTATTAATACATTAAAAAATTGACCATAAATACGGCAAATATGTAGAACGAAAATGCATGCGCAAAGAGTTTCCTTGCGCAAAGTTAAACTTGGCGCACTCATTTGCGTGCGCAAAGTAAGTACTTTGCGCTCGCAAGTAGAAAAAATTAAATTAAATTTAATTTCAAAAATAATAATAGTGTCGACGAGAAAAAAATTATTAATTTGGAATTTTAATGGTGTTTGTAGAAAAAATAGTGCATGATATACGTGCTAAAAGTGATTTTATTCTGTTCAAAGAAACTTTTCCTCTCACAAAATAAAATGTAATTCTTAGCATTTAAATCATAAATAACTGTTTTAAATGGTCTTACCAAATTAAGTTACATTTTTAAACAAGGAAAACATTAAGTAATTCAAAATAGGTCTGTTTGTTATCAAGTTCAAAGTAGGACAGAGTAGGTAACTGTGGGACTAAAAAGTGGAACTAACAATAAGTGTAAATAAATTCCGTTGTGATTTTTATACCAAACGTGTTTTAGACTTTAAAAATTAAAAATGGCTTTATGGTTATGTTCATAAACAAACAACGTAAGTCTTGTAGTAAAAATGCATCTAACTTCACTACTTCGAGAGTTAGAGTAATTAAGTAAAAAATAGTTTACAGCAGAATTTATACCAAACACCTAGTCCTAAATTACACTGACGATGACAAACGGTTTATTGACAAAAAAGTGTAAAGCAGAATATTCTATTTCTGGATAACAAACAGACCTAATCAGTACATAACTTCGTCAACTCTTAATAATCCTCTTAGAAGTATTTAAAGACGTTGTTATTGTTTTTGCATACAAAAGTTGCTGACAGGTATTTTTAATTTTTTAAAGTAAATAATTATTTCTTTATAAACGTTTTCTCCATTGAGTATTGCTAATAAAGAGCTTTATAAAATAAAATATATATTGTTATATTAAGTATAACTTAAGGCAAGCACAGAAAAAAACTTTAAATTACTTTTTTATACTTAAATTAGCTAGTCTTTTTATCTTTTCTGTCGAAAGAAAAAAGATGATGATGGGGCTCACTGGTTACTGACTTTGTTCTTGATCCGCAAGCCAGCTAACTTAAATATATATTTTAAATTTATTTATTTATTCATACTGCTATTGTAGAAACTTAATTATAACAAAATATAATTTATTAGTACATATATTTTATACCGGGTGGTGGATCGCCAGACTGGCCATAGGAAATCAAATGTAAATTTTGATACATTGAAATATTGGCTCCCCTATTGAATTTACAACAAAATTGTATTAGACTATTTTGAAGACGTTGATAAATATTTAATTTAACTTTTATTTACATTTACTTTAACTTTAAGAATTTCTTGAGCATTTATAAAGAATATTTACATTTGCCTTACGCAAGCGCAGAAACACGAAAATTTCGTTGGGTTGGTATTAATTATTAAACCATTTTTTAAGTTTTGACAAGATTTTGGCTGTTTTTTATGCTTGGTTTGTTATAATTAAATAAATAAAATAATTAATAAAGATATCCGAATTTTCTGTTACGTAAATCGGGTTAAAGATTAAAGTTGACAGCTCGGTCTAGGCGAATTTTAAGTTTGGTTACACTGCTCGCGCATGCTCATTTTCATTATTATTTAATTTAACTTTAAGAAGATAAAAGTTGGCCAACTTCTTAAATAAAAGTTAAAGTTAAAGTTTTCTTAAAGTGTGTATAAACGCGCCTATATATTAGTGTGCAACGATCTTACACTAAAGTTAAATTAAAATTAAATTAAAGTTAAATTAAATTTAAAGTTGTCTTTATAAACCAGCCTTTAGTTGTAAATAAAATTAAGCTATGGTTATTTTTAAATAAAGTTATAAAACTGTTTAAACTTAGACCATGAATATAACGTTTAAATAAAAAATGTGTATTAAAAATAATAATAAAAAGCACAAGCTTGTAAATTTATACCAATCATGTCAGCTATTGTGTTTTAATTGATGTATATGACATAAATGGAAAAAAATGTTTCAGCCTAATGAGGTTTGATACGTGGTCATAGGAACATTTTTTTTAATTCGGTTATAAATACCATTTCTTTATTTTTTAAAGAAAATTTTAACAGGTGGCTAGTAAAATTTATTTACAAGTTATTAATTTAAATTTAATTTAAAGCAAAATGTAATGGCAATGTGTTAATTTTTATTTTTTTTTATTTTTATTTAATCTCGGAATAACTACAAAAAAAATTCTAGTATAAAATATAAGATACTAATTATTTTAAATTTTTATTTAAAAACAATAAATAAAATTTTAACTTAAAAATATATCTTTTACCAAAGCAATTCAAAAAACAATTGTTTAAAAAATATAAATTTTAAAAATCTGTTAAGTTATTTTAAGTTATATAGAAAATTTTGCTTATAAAATTAATGAAAATAAATATTGGGAAAAGTAAGTAATATTAATTATTTTGTTTACTTTAAACAGATTAAATAAAAAAATATATTATATTAAACAAAATATTTTGTATTAGACATAAAACAAAAAACAAAACAGTTTTTTTGAACGTACCTCTAACCACAAATTTTAATTTTAAAGAGGTATTAAAAAATACAAATATTTTATCTGGTAACTCACTTGCAGAATAAAAATTATTTTTATTTTCAAAATAAAATGAATAAATATTTCGACAGTTTCAGTAATAATGTTGGTTTTGTTTGTTCTAAACTCGTCGAATTTTAAAAAAAGCAATAATAATTGTCTATGAGTAAAGTTAACAACTTTTTCTCGATTTAAATTTCCTGACACGTTGTGAACTTTTTTATCTCCAATTTTAAATTTGGTTAAATTCAAAAAAAAAAAGTTTTTTGGTTTTAATTGTGCCGAAAAATGTATTTTATAAAATGTGTTTTGTGTAAGTTCAAATTATTTTAATCTGGCTTTAAAACCTAAAGGGTATTTTTTTTTACTTCAGCATTAGGCAAATAATACCATCCATTATTTTTTTTAAATAATATTGGCTTCACAGACTAATATTTATTTAATATTAAAAAAAATTTTTTTTTAATTTATGGTTTTTAAAGGAAATTGATTTAATTAAATACTAGAAGTATTTTAGTATTCAACAATATTTAATATATCTTAACAAGTCGGTTTGTAAAATAATGTATTTTTATTATATGTTTGATGATCTAGGTACTTAAAACAACAATTTTACAAATCCAAAAATTATGCATTTAATAATAATTACAGAGTAAATTATTTTGCTTTAAGAAACTTCTTTAAAAAACACCTTAAATAAAAAAGTGCTTTTGTCCAATTGTGAAGGCACAATATCATTTATTTCAATAATACTTAATGCTAAGGTAATTTCGAAAAATATATTTTTTTTGAAAATTTAAAAGTCATTCCTTTTGCAAGTGCACAAGTCTTAACCCTACAGTATTATTTAATAAATTATTACAACAATACAAAATAAAATGCATCTATAGTCGATACTACTTTATTAATTTTCTGTTTTGTACCGACTAAGGATGCTTACACAGGCCAAGCTATTTTGACGATGACACCATTGTGGCGGATTGGCCCACCTGGACACCGAAAAAAATCCCGCTACTTACACTGAGTTTGACTCAGGCTGCCCAATAATATTACATAGACTTTTAAGATTAAATTTTATTATGTTCTGCTTGACATATGATCCAAGGCCGTGTTGACTCTCTCAATCGGCTCCTTAACACCATCGTTTGGATCCCGAACATGTCTTTATCCAAACATTAAAAAATAATTTTAAAATTCTTCTTAAGGGCACAATATGTATATGATAAAATGTTAAATATGTTTAAGTTTGTTTTATTAGGGATACTCGCCTTACTACTTTTTGGAAAATGGGGGGTTTTCTCCTTTTTTGTTGCAGGCGATCTGCAAGTTCATAGGGGTCAATAGGGCTGGACAGACTCAGCCCGTATACCCCGGGATCCGGACCAAGAGGGTCCCATTTTCCAAAAAGTACTAAGGCCAGTATCCCAAATAAAACAAACTGAAACATGAATCCGCCACAAAACTATAGAACATATTTATGATTAAGATGGTTGTAGACAAAATCAATTTTTGTCAGAATCTCTCTTTCCACAGAATAAGTACATCTTAGCCAACGTAGAAAGGCGCAAGCCTATGTAAGAATTACTAACTTAGCGAACTACTCTAAAATAAAGGACAGATATATTTTCATTTGACGGAAATTCCATCTTTAAGAAAGCAAAACAAAGGTTTTTTTCGTAGCAAATTATACTGCTTAAACTCTTCTAATACTTGCCGCTTGACCTAAAGTCAAAACTAAAATATCTATGGCCAATAATCGACCATACTTTTTAATAAAAACGTATATTGATTTTATTTCATACTGTACCTTAATATACTACATTACGTGGTCAGTTTAAGTCCGGAAAATGATACATCACTAGGCCGGTAAAGTGACTTTACCGGACTGAAACTGAAATTTAGTATTATAGTATAGTATACACAGGGTTAATTCTGAACATTTTTTATTGTGCAAATTTCAATTAAATTAATTTTAAACGGTAATACTACAGTTTGAGTTATTTAAATCTGTTGATTTCCTTCCTAGTTAGCACTTTTTTGGTTTTTGGTTGATGACCCACAGACTCCTTTTTTAGGAAAGCTATTACTTTCGAAAATTTGGAGATATCTACGTTCTCATTGACCATCAACCTTGATTTTACTATAGAGTATTTCGCCTACCTTAATTACCTTATTTTGACAATTCTGAAACCTTCATATTATCCGAATATTTACACTTTAATTTACTTATCAAGAAAAGATATAATAGTATGAAATAAAACGTTTTAGGATACACGATACCAAATCAGTATTAGGGTCCCAAATACTAATTTTTAATGAAGCAAGCTGCAATCATAATTGGATGGATTTTACAAAAACTTATAAGTAGGGACCAAGGAAATTTAAAGGTGTATGGAAGCACAATGCTACGACCCATTCGATCAAAAAATGTCCAGCCCAGTATGAAAATAACTGTCAGAGTTGGCCCCGCCGATTCTGCGCAATAACAAAATTCCACGAAATAATTTAATGTGTTCCCTACATACACACTGATAAATCAGTGTGTAGTTAGGCAACACATTATACTTTTATCAGAGCCCTAGTACCGTTTTTGATCTTAGGTTGTCTAAGGTTTTTGGTGCAAGGGCGCGCGCGGCGCGTATGAAACTATATCCGCGCTGTACCGTTTGCCGTTGCAACCGTCGTCGTCTCATCATTCGTCATTTTCGTAGTGGTTTGTGCCCTTTGCGCCGTATTAGTTTCGATTGTTTTGCTTTGTGTGTGTACCTATATTTTGTGGTTGCAGAAGTTTTTTGGATTGATAAAAACTTCTTATTTTAGTGATTAGTGTTTATTAAATTGTGACTATAATTTTGTGTTTATTGTTTGTTACTTATAATATAGTAACAAAATGATTAGAGGTTGTATGGTTTTGTCTTGCAAATCCAAGGGTAATATACCCGGCATTTTTTACTTTAGGTAATTTCTTATATTTAAATTAGGTGCTTCTTATGAGACGTAACGTTAGGTAACCAAAAAAATAATAATATATATTAATTATGAATAATAGAATAATGGAAATTTCATAGGAAATAGCAGTGAGAAAAGTAAGGCAATCTTAACTATCTTTTAGATGACTTCCATAATGTCTGTGTATTTCTGTGGATTATTAAAAAGAAATAAGGTTTACATTTAGGTACTTTTATTTCATTTAATAATTTAGTACACTCTTTTAAAGGATCAAAATTATTAATTTTAATATATACAGGTCCCTCTAATTAAATGAAAGAAAGTACAATGTTATGTTAAAGTTTCTTTTTGCTTTTTCTGTATTTGTTTAAAAAGAAATTAGATTTTTGGTTTCTTAAACTTACATTATCAAATTTTTAAGCTCGACATACTGTAGACACATAATATTTAACGGATACTGTTACAATGGATACGTAGGTACCAAAGGTTACTTAACATTTTTAATCACTGTTATTCTGCCTCATGAATGTTTGTTATTAGTGAAAAATATATGCGTAAAAAGCAGTTATAAAAATTTTCACTTTTTAATGTACAACCAGAATCTTAGGATTAGATTAAACTTATTTACACTGTCTTACCCTTCTTTTAACACAAAACTGGTGATAAGTACATGAAACTATCATACAATGTTTGAAATTTATTGTAAAAAATCGTGTTTTTATTTATTTATAAATATTTTTGGTAAAAATACAAAACTCACAAAAATATCGACAATTTGAATAGAAGGCTTCTTTCCATATTATATCAGATGATATAAAATCTAATATTACACAATAATTTTAAATATTCTATGGTAGTATCGTTTAATAACCAACAATTTTGTGAAAAAATAAAAAAAAAACAGTGAATGCTTGAATTTGACATTTGATAATGTCAACTTTATAGGTAGTAACAAAGAATTATGGAAGTCCGGCTCTGACCTACTATTCATTGCGCAAACTCCGCGGGCCAACCCCCCTATTCCCGCTGCCCTGCACGCCTGGACAATTTTGTTCTACAGTATTGGGCTTCAATACACCTTTAAACATCCTTGGATAAGTAAAAGCACAGTACTTTTTACAAGGCATATAAATCAGACGATAATGCTTTAACTAATAATGTCATTAATCGTGCTAAGGTTTAAACTTATTTTTTAGGTTTAATAATCTTACAGATTAAAGTAACATGTTTTTGTGTTCATATTTCGTTTAAATTATTTTTGGGAGTCATGCAAGCACATAAATCCTAACAAAAATGTTTTTGCTACGGGAGTGTAGACCAGGGTGAAAAAACACATATTTCGTTGTTAGTGGTTTAAGTATAATACATTGTTAACGTTTTAATACACCTGAAGATATATTATAAATAAAACAATAAAAAAATAACGTGCCAAATCTGCAGGTATTTGTATGTGAAACATTTATTTCATAATGTATTATTTTTAAACAAAATAGCATGTTTTACCCCAAAATAGATTCGCCTTCTCAGAGCACTTTTAGGTATGTGTAAAATCCTAAAGGTTAGAATGTCAAAAATTTGATCATATTAAAGATATTTCTACTTTGCGTTCCTACTCTTCCTTTTTATTAAATGTTTGTTAGGTATATTATACAGCACAATTTTTTTCACTAATAACCAATGGAATTTTATTGACACCTAGATTATGAATAAATATATTTTGTCATATCTTGACATTAAAAAATCCGGAAATTACAGATTTAAAATTTAGGGTAAAAAAATGTCTTATATTTTTGTTTTTAAAATTTTAACTTACAATAAAGAAGCTCTTACAAGAGTATGGTAATAATTAAAATTATACATTATTATACAGGGTGAGTCGGCAGGAACGCACCAAACTCTAGGTGGGTATTGTGCACGTGAAAATAATTTCAAAAAACTTATATGTTCTTATCCGATTCTTTTTTGTCTTCAAATTATAGTGTAATTAAAATGTTTTAAATAGTTTACTGCTTCTTATCACAAATGCTGAAGGTACCGACTGTTTGGTCCGCTTTGTTGTTCTGACATGTGTTAGTGTCAGTGTCAGTGTGTTTGACGCATTTATTTTCGAGTTCGGACCACTAAAGTCTTATAAAATGCCACACTATATTTTGAAAACAAATGAGACTCGTATAAGAACATATGGGTTTTTTAAATTATGTTTACGTGTACAATACACTCCTGGAGTTTGGTGCGTTCCTCCCGACTTGTCCTGTATATTGATATTTAATATAAAAATTTAAAATAGCACCCCCTTAAGTAAATAAACAGGATAGTCTAGAATGCAAATTACTATAAGTTTTTAAAGGCTTCTAAGAAAGGAACCTATTTTTAATGAAACAAAATTAAATGACACTATATACTTAATGACTAGAAATTTAAAACACTAGACTTTAAAGATAATTTTGCAAAATAAAAAGATATATGATAAATTTTATAAATTTATAACATCCTAAATATTTATAAATTTATGCATCTATTAGGAAAAAAAACCTAAACAAAATCTAGAAAAAAAATAAATAGTGAGTTCTGATTTGGTTAATAAAATCTATGTTATCAATAAGAAAGACAAAGATATAATAAGGTAAAAATCAAATAATACAATATTTTATTTCTATTGGCAATTATTAATATTGTGTATTTATCTGGCTAATTGAACTACAATCTTAAGAAAAATTTTTATGGTTACTTAAAATATACTAAGAATTTTGTTAGCTACTCCAATTCCGGGACCATTTAAGGGATATTACCAGAATCAGAAAAAAGACCACTGGGAAGACCTAGGCTCAGATGGAGAGATAACATCACTAAAGATCTGGCTATCATTGGAGTAGACCAGCAAGAATGGAGGGAGATGAGCCATGACCATTCCAAGTGGAGGCAGATAGTCAAGGCAGATAAGACCCACCCTGGGTTGTAGTGCTAGAGAAGTAAGTATTTACTTAGACAAAGCTTATGTAGTGTGTAGTGTCCTACCATATTTTTTTCTTTCTATTTTATTAAAAGTCATACTCTTTGCAGCTATTGTATTACGTTCTTAACACGAAACAGTTCTCATCCTTTAAAACAAATATGTATCTTCACTTAATAAAATATGACACACGTATTATAATAAAAGGTTACCCAAGTGAAATTAGCAGTTATATATTAGGTATTTCAATTATGTAACATTACAAATGATTTACAAAATTTGTATGAAAGCCACCTTACTGCTCCCAATAAAGAAACCGTAAAAGTATAATTGGTGTTTTAATTGAATTTTAAAGTTTAATGAAACTTACGTTTTAAATGCTTACTAAACTAATTTGCTGCCTGATTTAACTGAAACTGAATATATTTTTTAGTCAATTCCAAATCGTTACTACTTTTTAAAAAAATACAAAAAAAAACAAATGCAGTTTGAACCGTTTTGTAGGCAAACTCTTTTGGAGAAAGATTTCTATTTAACAGGGTAAAAAAAGAGTACTCTTTTTCACAGAAACTGCAGTTCATTCCAAAACAACAAGCTCTCTAGATTTTTGATATTTGCTTCCTTTTCGAGATAATAATAAATTTTTCTTTATATAATATTTTTTTTGGTTATTTTGCTTTCTGTATTTATTGGTTTATCCGACCGGTTAATTTTTTTAGCTTATTTTAAATACTCTAAAGTGTTTTTTTATTTGTCAGTTATTTTCATTTTAATAAAATTTAAGTAAGCGTCAGTAGCGCAGCAAAAGTCATTAAATTTTATTTTGATAAATAATGACATCCTAAAAATTCCGTAAGCCTTACATATTTTGTATTTAAAATGTCAATTTCTAGAAAATATGAACATTTATCTTAAAACGATTAATGGCGTAGATAAAAACTTTTATTAAAAATTATTGAACTTGCGAGATGATAATTTTCTCGCTGCGGTAATTTGTAACAACCGTTACACTTGTGCACTTATCGATTAACTTCTAACTTACATTCAATCTTTTTAAATTTTGTTTTTTTTTTAATTAACTCACAGGGTGTTTTAAAAATCAATGTTTTTAATTTTTTGTGCCGAGCAATTTAAAAATTAAGAAAACTAAAGTGTAATTTAAAGATGAATGCAATGCAATAAAAATAATCATAATACATTTAATAGATTTAGTTAATCATATATTTTTAAAGTCGATTAACCAAGTCTTATTTGTATAAAAAGTAAATTTCACTGCCTGCTCAGTAAAAAAAATGGAAGTTAGGACTTTTCAAACACCCTGTATGGTATTTTTTTGTAAAATTACTACAATTTAAAATTTGTTATTGTCTTTGAATTTAAATTAGCACTAGAATAATGTGCACTACAAATCACCACGGCAAGGCAAGGATCCTCTCATAAGTTAAATGGAGCTTTTAGAAAATATTAATATTTACGCCATTAATAACTTAAAAATAAAAGTATTAAAATAAATGTCCATATTTTTACAAAATCTAATGACTTTTTGCGGTGCTACTTACGCGTTATTTAATTCTCCGGAAATTAAATTTGAACTGACTAATAAAAGGATACTAATAAACATACTAATAAACCGTTAAATATAGAAAAAACATTAAAAAATCAATATTAAAAAATATATTTTTTGAAAAACGGGGGTATATTTAAAATTTGAGAAAATAATTCTTTTGAAATAGCATAATGTAATTAAAAAATAAAAATAAAAAATGTGTGTCTTTTTTGACAATTTTTTTTTTTAAATTACCCTTCCTTTATACCCTGTTAAAATTAAACAAGAAAAACATTAGAAAAATTGGAATAGCTATCTTTGTTTCAGATTCTACCTACTTAAAAATATAATGTTATTTTTTTTAGAAAGTGCTTTAAAAAAAGGTGCCTATTTAAATTTTTATCTAGTTTACAATGAATATATATTTTAAAATATTTTTTATTAAATTAAAGACAAAAGCTAATATTGGGTCTCCATACTGAAAATAAATTAAGTTTTTAAAATTATCTGTTGAATTTCTAATTATTTTATGGTATTTTAACGAAAGGTCAGTAAGAGTAAGTGCACAAAATCTGCTTACCAGCTCAAGTGTTTTTTGATAATTAACTTTTAATATAGAAAGATCTAAATCGGAGAATAAGGTTTGCAAACTACGTATTTGCTCATGCCAATAAAAAAAAAATAGTATATCAGCAATAAAAATATATCTTCAATATTTTTGTGACACTTGTAATATATTATGTTGATACTTTAAGTGGCCATTTACTTTTTCAAAATACCTAAATATATAAATTAGTATAAATTCCTGTCCTAGCTGTAGTTCGGATTATCTAATTGTAGTTTAAGACCAAGCCTTATCTGTTGTTGGCTGAATGTACGAAATGGCAGGCATGTTTTTTCTGGAAATCCGTCGGAAAGATGTATATGACAAGAATCGAAATATACTTTTTCGTAGAAAGGATTGGAACATTTGTCAAATTAACAAAAATTTATTTTTTTTATTTTAATTTTTTAAAAGAAAAAGTTTATAAAGAAATAAAAATTAAATTCAATTTATTTTAAGCAGACTGCAAAATGCATTAATCATGTTTAAAAATGGCAAAAACAAAAAAAGGCATAAAGCGTAGGTTTGTACGTGATTTTTGGGATTCTGTAGATTTTTTTGGTATCTCCATATTTACCTTAAAAAAATATCGTGCCATGATAAAACATTACGTTTAATTAAGTTAAGTTTGGTTTAATAGTTTTTGCATAATATCTTGCAATCCAATTTTGTTTAAAAAAAATATATTTTTGCAAATGGAGCAGAGTCTGGATTATTGATCGTGGACAGTTGATTTTTTTTACGTTATACTAGAGATCTTAAGCTTCTAAACATTTTTTTTTAAAGTGAAAACCGGAACATTTGGGCGTTCTCAAAAATCGTTTAAAGTTTTTTAATATTTTTTTTGTTTAGAATTATGTTAACTATCTTCACAAACCATTAATTAAAAAAAAATATTAGGAATATGGTTTAAAATTACTTAAAAATAACTTATTTTTAGTATATTAAAATCGTCTATTGGTCAATTGGTGTCCAAGATACAAGCTGCTAAAAAGAACAATTTTTAAACAATAATAAATATTAACTTTTGCACTTGATTTATATGAAATCATTGTATCATTTTTATTCACCTTCCACTAATGGAATAATTTTAAAGCAAAAAATATACAATTTTTTATTTGTTTAAAAAAATGATTTACACAAGTATTGTACTCAGCAATTTTTCAAAACTTTAAACAATTGCTGAGAGCACACGAATAATCAGATTTTGATTAAAAAAAAACGCTTGAAGGCCTTGAATACGAATATGTGAAAAAAATTAAATATTTAGGTTTAATATGCTGCACTTTACCTAATTTGCAAAATTGTCGATATTTTTAAACCAGATTGGATAGAAAAAATATTGTGCAAACCTATCGAACGGATTCAAATAATGTTTGGCGCAATGTTTGACCGAAACATAAAGTTTTACCTGGCCAAGTATGAAGTTCTTTAGAGAAACCTAAGGCCCAAAAAATGCATGCAAAAAGCTACACATTTTTTTTTTGTTTATAGCTATTTTGCAACAAGCTTAATAAATTTTGCATTTTCTGACCAATCCTGTCTTGGCGGAAATTTACTTTCGCAACTTTTCTCCCCTTACAGTTTTTTCTCCGACCAACACTTACAAAGTTATAAGTCATTCTGTTCCGTCTCTGCAGGAAAACACAACTTACTTTTTGTTATATATACCTTTCAAAAGTATTTTCAGCAAAAACATGCCTGCCACTTCATATATCCATCAATTCATCTTTTTTTTTGCAGATATGGCTTGGTCTATTTCTACATATTGTTAAAGCAAGTTCATCAGTAATAAAATCTCTAAAATCAATGACTTTAATAAGGATTTAATAATTAAATTCAGCTTTTTACTATTAGCATTATAAAGGATCTTCAAAAAAATAAATTTTTATAAAAAAAACATTTATTTAATTATTTTTCCATATAAATATTAATGATTAGCTGTCAAGTGTCCCGTCTGAATGATATTACGTAGACGTTAATGGGGTATTTCAGATGAAGGAGTTATGTGTATAACGTCCGTGGTGACGCTATTGTGTTGTCTAAAAGGTGACGCGAAATTCAATATTTGCATCTTTTGGTTCTTGAAAGGCGTGTACGAAGCTGGGGATAAAATAAATTTAAAAAATCTAATAACCCAGCACCCAGGGTACCTGGTAATTAGGCTCCTTATGATCCTTTGTGGGCTGATATAAAGTAAAAAAAATGGTTTTAAAGCTGTCAGCAACAGCTTATCATTCTTATTTTGTAGTATTTTTATTTACAAGTATATATATTTTTTTTAAACTTAGTATTTATCGGAAAATATAAAAAAAATAGCAGTAAATTTTATCCGTCGTCGTCATTTAGAATATAAGTCTTCTTTTCAGGTTTCTAAAAAGACCCTTATATAAAAAAAGATATCGGCAACACTATCTTAAACCTTTTTGCAAACTCAGTCAAGTGTTGTACGACGCGTAGATAGAAATCACGGACGCCGCGTCGAAGGTCTGCCGACGCCACAGGTTTCACGGCCGCCGCGATCAAAACGTTAGTGCACCGCGGGCGTCCATCTGTGACGTCACGTGAAAAAGTTTTGGTTAATTTTTTGCGGCTTATTTGGACAATCCAAAGTTGTAAGCAGGATCTGGCGAAAGTTGGCGGTAAGTAAATCGATATATTTTTTAAGGTTTTATTAAATTTAATTTATTAATAAGAAATTTTTATATATTTTCTTAGTTAAATAAAATATTGCTATAAATTATAATAAAATTTATATTTAAAATATTTGTTTGGTGACACGCTAGATATGACCGCTTTTGTTCAGGTTCCTGAGGACAGACGTGTGCACGCACAGAGTCAATTGACCCCTTTAAGTTTGCAGATCCCCTAAAAAAAGCTTCAAAAATATTTTTAATAGCTAAAATATTTATTAAAAAATAAGTTACCACTTCCAATATATAAAAGAAATTAATAAATGGTTAAAAAATTGAAGAATATCTAAAATTAAAATTATGTTGTGTGATGCTTAAAATTTTTGATTTTATAAAGTTTTTGTTTTAACATTTGTTATTATCACATTAACCACTATCTTAATGGTATTTTTGGGGTTTGGGGTGGGGTCCGTTAGTTAGAAATACTTCATTGACTTGAATATATTTACCGCCTCACAAGTTTATAGCCAAAAGCCTAAACCAAAGCGGTCCTATCTGGCAAATAACCCATACAATATTTCTTAAACATTTTTTTTTATAAAAAAATTACTCGCTAAAATATAAAAACACCTCTCCAATATAATATTGATTAAAAGCTAATTAACATATACAATTCAAATATTTGTATGAAATTTCGATAACATAATTAGTAGAGGGGAGACATATTTAACGTTATTTTTGACATCAATTTTCACTCTCTTTAGGAGGTGATTGGCAACTTTGATATTTCAATTGAAGTCCTACAAATCTATCTCAAATTTAGTTCTGCGTGCAAAAAATTGCTTTACTGGTTACGAAATTTTGTCTACTAGGTTAGTACATAAAACAATACTTATAACTTAATTTTATATTATTTTTGGTCTATTATGCTTTTTTTGTTATATCTCCAGATAATATAAGAGATCGAATCCTAGCACAGGAGATGAGGAATTTTGACTAGGAATTTTTTTGTCCTGCATGGATTTACCTGAAATTTTCACAGAGGTTAGGAAATAGCCCAAGGATCAAAGTTTATATCATGCCGAGGTGTGCTTTTATCCTGGGGTTGGTTGCCACCTCATCTTGGGGGTACAAATTTTTTATTACATTTTAACCACGGAAATCCATAAAGAAAGTAATTTTAAGTTAAAAATATTTCATACAATTTTTTTGTAAAACTAATACTTTTCGAGTTATTCGCGATTAAAAGTAAAAGTTTTTCGACGAAAAAATCGATGTTTTTAATGGGATTTTCACGAATAACTCTAAAAATATGCATTTTATCAAAAAAAAAAAAACTGTAAGAAGCAAAATTGTAGCTTTTAAAAAAACTAGATTTTTTTAATGGGATTTTCACGAATAACTCTAAAAATATGCATTTTATCAAAAAAAAACTGTAAGAAGCAAAATTGTAGCTTTTAAAAAAACTAGATTTTTTTTTAAATTTTTCTACAACCAATACAGACCGAGCTACGGCTTGTTAATGGTTAGCTTTTGTTCGTCAAATGTAAAATTTGAAAGATTCAAAGTCAAATAGCGGGAAAAGTTTGCATTTTTCAAGGAAAACATATAGGGTCTTTTTTAAAGTATATAATTAGACCTTTCTTTTAAAAACAAAAAAAGAGTTTTTAGCATAAAAATTGAGCGAGTTATAATAAAAATAATGTCGGTCTCTACTTTTTTCTACGAAAAGATCATTAAAAACGACCCCCTAATTCCCCCCTTAGTTTAACCAAATTAAAATGCTTAATTTTAGAAAAATTGGAGCTTAAAGTGAAAAACGATTTTCCGCAATTTCGTAAAAATAGCCATTTTCTTCAAAATAACTCCAACAATACTGAAGATACAAAAAAAATGCTGGGGTACCGAATTATAGCTTTTTTAATAACAAAGACTTTTTATTTTATATATTTTTCTGTACAATAAATATTTGGCCAGATATGGCGGTTTAAAGCCTCTATTTACGAGCGACCACCACCTTATTCTAGCCCTTTAAACTTATCCCATTTTAAAAGTAAGGGATTAAAGAGGATTTAATTTGCATATCCTTGTAGCTCTTGAAAAACTCTACAAAACTATTTTGAACAAACTTTCTATCATTAAAATTAAAGGAGCTATGTTTAAAAAACCAATCAACTTTTTTTTCGAGAAAGTCGAATAGCCCACTTCGGAGCATAATATTCTATAACACCGGTATACTTTATACTTTTACCGGTATAATTTTTGTATGCAAATTTACTTTCCTTTCCTATTTATATCTATTATATTGGTTTAGAAGAATTGCAATGTTGTAAGGGGTGGTTTTTAAGAATTGAAAATTTGCAAAAGAATGAAATTGGTAATATTTCAGAAAGTAATATTTTTAATTATTAAATCTGTCAAGATATTAATTTTTTGGGGATAAACCTTTTTTTTTTTAATTAGGCTATAATAAGGGTTGATTTATAAGGGTCGAAATAAAATTAAGCCAAATAAAATTAGTACATATTTTAAGCAACAACATTCTAAAATTAATCATTTTTTTGGGGTAAATATTTCTTTTAATTTAAGCTCTAACAAGGGTTGATTTTAAGGGTTGAAATATTTTAAAATTGTATTCCAAAGTATAAAACAATCATTAATTAACTAATTCAAATCAAAATTTACCCATCTTAAGGTTTAAAATGTTATTCCATAAGTTTTGACAATTAGGGGTAGTTTTCACCCTTAAAAACAAACGGCGCACATCACCATGAAATAGAATTTAAAGCAGAAGGGTTAAAAGCACCTAATTAAAAATTTTTATACAAATCGATACAGGACACAAAAATTGCGAGGGGTTTTGCAATTTTTTAGCTTCAATTTTGGGACTATAATTATTTATCATCAAATCGTTTTAATTTGTCGTTTTTTTTGTAAATCTTATAAGGGGTGGTTATTTAAAGGTTGAGTTATGTTAGTTAAATATTTATTATACCGTAAACTGTTAAAATATGTTTTTTTCTATAATAAAAGCGTTATTAAATAAATTTAAAATGAAAAAACATTTTTTTTTTTAAGTTTCGTTATTAAGGGTGATTTTCAAGGGTTGAAACGTTAAAATATAATGTTAGATATAACTCACAACATAAAAATAGATTTATTCTACATATTTAGCTATGATTTTAATTTACATAAGGTCTATTTCTATGGTGTTTTAATTTTTTAGTATAAGGGGTGGTTTTTACCCCCTAAAAATAAAAGGCACACCCTAAGCATTTATAAACTTTGATCTAGAGGGTAAAATCAACTTAATTCCAAATTTTCATAAAAATTGAAACTGTACAAAAAAATCCGGAGGTCAAACAGCTTTTTTCTCCCCATCCACTGTAATATCCGTTCTGCTTACCTATTAGTGACACACATATTGTTAGAGCGAAATTCAATTAAGGAAAAGTAAATGGGTTTAAAAGTAAAAGAAAAGCATTTTAAGCAATTTATTAGGGATAATAAACGATAAATTTAAATATAGGGTATGGGTGATTTCTTTAGTGTACAGGGTGTCAGGATTTTATTACAATTGTGGATTATCTCGGCTATTATTAGAGAAAAGAACTTGCGGTTTTCCCGAAGTGTAGCTACTATTTAATAAAACGAAAGATAACAAAAAAATATTTTATTTACAACCATGCATGTAATAATGACATTTCACCTATCTTTGAAAGGTGGAAAGTTGACGTTTTTTGAATTCTATTTTCCACCCGGGTGGAAAGTGCTCACTTTACACCTGGTTGGAAAGTTTTTTTTTTTTTTTGTAATTTTATTGAATATTGATATTTCAAAATGGTATAGTGACACACGAACATACGCATTCTAATACGTTCACACTGATTAGACAAAAAAGACAATAAATTTAGTTTTATTTTTTAATTGAATTTTAAAGGCATTGCATATTTATATAAAAAACAATAAAGTAAGTTATATTTTACTTATTTAAATTAATTATTACATTAGCATTATTGTAGGCAGCTGCGGATATGTTCAAACCTTGCTGAAATTCTTTTTTTGAAAGATTTATTTCATGATTATTTAAAGTAAAAGTAGAGTTTGAACTTGGCTTTGAAATCAATTTTGCAGTATTAACTTGAGTAGCGGCAGAACTATCTAGATATCCCTCAGCTACTGTACTAGATTTCCAGCCCACTAACCGTTCAATTTGCATGAAGTCGCCACCATTGTCTGCGAGCAAAGTAGCCGCTGTTCTTCTCAAACAGTGACCAGTAAAATTTTGAATATTGGACAGTTTCAGAAAATGCTGCATTTTTTTTTGAAAACTGACTTACAGTGTTAGGCCCAATACATTGTTTAGTAATTCTTCCATATCTTATTTGCATGAAAAGCCTTCCATCCACTATATTTTTTCGAAGTGTCATGTACTCCTTAAGTGGTGCAATCCATTTCTTATCAGTTATCATAAATGATCGTGGCTGGTAAGTTTTGCTATTCTGTATTCCAATTATGACCTTTTCTTCTAAAAAATGAACGTCTGTTGTTTTCATATTGTATAATTTATCCGATCGGCAGGCGCCTGAGACACCAATAATTAGTGCAACCTACAAATGTAAAAATAACAAATTCATATAGAAATGGTTAACATTTTGGTCTAAAATACATTTTGAACAAGAAATTCCATGGGCGCTTGTTCCAAAAAAGTTTCAATATTTTCCTTAGACAGTGTGTTCGATTTTTTTGGCTTGTATCCTTTATTTTGCCTTTTTAAAAATGTCAATCACTTTTCGTGTTTAGATATGTCTACTTTTTCTCTAATTGATAGAGTGGTCCTCAGCATGGAGTATACTGACCAAAGCGTTGATATTTTCTTTGTCTTGGCACATTCGCTAAAATAAGCCAGTAACGCCGATTCAGATCCAGAATTTTGAACTTTGTTTTCCTTACACCATTCTTTAAACGAATCATATGCCTTGTCATATCTCGGGCGGCTTTTGGTTGGTAGAAGATTTTCTTCCGCTATTTTTGCTGCTTCTCGAATTTCTGGTGGAGTAGCGGCAAACTCGAATTCCTCATCTGATAAAATTTTTTTTGGATTTGCGAAATTAAAACAAATTACTATTCAAATTTAAAGCGTCTATCTTACACTGTATGTATTAACACTTTGACAACCCGTTACTATGACAACGATACAAATTACGAAGCACGGCCGCCTAATAAAATTATTACTGGATCAATTTTTATAACTTCAATTTTAAATAAATAAAGTGGTTATTAATAAAATAGTATACAAACCTCGGTGGAAAGTTTCATTTCGGTCTCGAGAAGTATAGTAGACCGAGGCGCAGCCGAGTTACTAAGTGCCGGTACACATGAGCTTAAATGTAATCGGGACGCAAAGATTGTTTTCAATCTAATCTCTTTGATACCTATCGGAGTTTCAGTGCACATGAGATAGGCAAGCCGCGTCATTTCAATCCTATCTTTTTCATACCTAAAGGAATTGTTTCATGTTGTGAATGCAATTAAAAATTGATATGCAAACTATTTTTAAAGTGAAGTTGGACAAGTGACTTGGCAAGATAAATTTTTTAAAGAAAATTATTAAATTATAAAACCCATCGATAAATATAAATCATGTACAGGGTGTCCAAAATTCGAAC
>JAHBCN010016538.1:0-19513 GCA_019359885.1 Listronotus oregonensis
AATTAAATCAGTGAAGAAGATATTTGCTGTATTCTTATGCTCATCAAATCGAGTATTAAATACGTAGTAATGGAAAAAAAATCCTTAAACTACCTACCTAGCTTTAGGATTTTGGGCTCAACTAATTTAGTAATATAAACGGGATATTAACATTAAGAAGAAAAAAATATTGAAACTAATTAGAAGTAAAACATAATATAGAGTTTTAGATATAAAACGACGACCATTCATTTCTATACTTATAGTTTTTGTAATATAAATTATTTTAATATTTTTTTTTTAATGTAATGTGTTTGCTCAATATGCTAAATTTGTTGGGCTTAACCTCCTTAGCTAGGTTTAGGATTTTTTTTTCAGTACTAATATTTATTACCCGACTTGTTATTTGATGAGCTTTAGAATTCAACAAATGTCTCCTTCATTGATATAATTCTATGCCTTTTATGCAACCGAATTCAGATTTTCCATAACAGATGTTAATAAATTAATTAAATAGTTAATTGGTTAACTTAATTAACTTTTGGGCAAAGGATTGTTACTACGGCCGAAATATGTGCCCCCCCTCTAACCACAACTAAATTAGTGGCTTTATTTACTTAACTGTTACTACTCCACAGCACAATGGAACATCTCTTCAAATTTTGATTTTTTTATCATGGGACAGTCCACGAAGGCTGATGCCTAAGTACTAACGTACCGTGGGTGTCTTAAGTGTGGTGAGAGGGAGTTTGTTCACACGGGATTAAATTTTGGGTTTCGGGGGGAAGGAAAACTTTGCGGGCAGCAGGTTCATGTCTTGACCTCGGGGAAAAAGAAACGAAAAAAGGGGGAAGTTCGGGGCCTTTTAACTGAACTGTAAAAGGATGCAAAAATTACTACGTTGCCTGTTGGGAGCTGCCAGAAAGGAAATTATACGGGCCCAAATTTCCCCCTGAGCAAAGCCGTGAAAATCTAAAGAAGAGCGACAGACCCCCCAAGCTCGACGGTGGGCAAAAAAAGGGGAAAGCCTTTCTGTGAGCGTTGGAAATTAATAAGACGAACGGCCTTCTTTGAATGGAAACCAGAATGCTAAGTGTTGTAGGGGACGCCTTTCCCCCAGACATGAGAACAATATTCTAAAAGGGTCTGTTTTGGGGATACATACAGTTGTACAGAGGGGAGAAGAGAAATTTTTTCTGGCTCGGAAGAGGAATCCAAGTTTTTTGAAGCGCCAAGGCGGATGAAATGTTTTTGTGCCAGTTGAGGTTTTCTCAAAAGTAACCCCGACAAATTAAAGACTTTTGTTCTGGTTGGGGCCCCTTTATATGAAAGGGATGAGCATTGGCAGACTTTTCCGACAGCGCTGACTTTTTTCGGGGCTTAAACTGAAAAGTTTTTTGGCCCCCAATCAAGATAAGTTTGAGGTCTTTTGAAAGTATATCTGCATTGACCTGGCTTGTTTTCCAAATCAAATTACATGGTCCCTAAGAAATTGAATACTAGGGTGGAGGGTACTATCGTCAGCAAAACTATGAATGGGATTGATTGTGGAAGAGAGAAGATCGTTAATATGTAGAAGAAACAGCGTGGGTGCCAGCACTGAGCCAAATTTGTAACATCAGGATTAATTTTATTTTTTGGTAGAAAATGCAAAAAAAAATAGATAGCAATTTGGACGTCATTTATTTCAATTTGCACCATCTAGACTCCGCAGCTACCTTAATGTCACAAGCACCTTTTAAAATAAGCAACTGTAAGTAAGTACTTAGGCCCTGTTTTGTATATTTATTATAATGAAATTAAAGTAACTATTATATCTTGATAGTAATCTTAAATTTAAAATTGTTACAAGCTATTTAAAAAATAAATATTTAGACTTTGTTATGATCAATAAATCTTTGCATTGATATGCGTAAATTTTATATTTGTACCAATTTTAGTCATAAAAACCGACATAAAACTTTTTATGGGCAGCTTAGTGAATCCCTGGTTGAGTTTTTAAAAAAGCCCATTTACAGAAATTTACTGTTCAAGTCCGGGAAAAAAAACACATCATAGACACCCCCCTGTATTCTTTGTTTTTTCCGTTTTGGGTTAAACTTGGGATTAAAATAAATTTGATAGATTTTCTTCCATTTGCAGTTTGAAATATTTTGAACTATTAATATTCTTTGTGTCTACATGGTAATAAAAATTTATTAAAAAACAATTGGTAAAAATTTTTTTTTATTTTTTTTAGTTTTTAAACTTAGGGGGGTTAAAAAAAAGTAAAAAAAAGTATCCCGGGTTTTTTAAAATATTATGCTCCCAAGTGAGCTATTAAAATTTTAAAAAAAAATTTTTGGGTTTTTTAAACATAGTTTTTTATTTTTTTAAAAAAAATTTTTTTTAAAAATAATTTTGTGGGTTTTTTTAAACTCAAGGTTTTTTAATTTTTTTTTTTTTTAATCCCTTAGTTTTAAAATGGGATGGGTTTAAAGGGCTAGAATAAGGTGGTGCTCTCTCGTAAATAGAGGATTTAAACGGCCATATCTGGTCAAATATATATTGTACAAAAAATCTTTGTAATGAAAGGTTTTTGTTATCAAAAAAGCTATAATTAGGTACTTCAGCATTTTTCTCGTATCTCCAGTATTTTTGGAGTTATTTTGAAGAAAACGGCTATTTTTACGAAATTCCGGAAAATCGTATTTCACTTTAAGCTCTAATTTTTCTAAAATTAAGCTTTTTAATTTGGTTTAACTTCTAGGATAGGATATATAAAAAGAATCGCAGAAGGGTACAGATCTATTTTAATTAAGAGAGGAATTGGGGGGTTGTTTTTAATGTTTTTTTTGAAGAAAAAGGTAGGGACCGACCTTATTTTTATCATAACTCGCTCAATTTTTATGTTTTTTTTTTTAAATGCAAACTTTTCCCGCTATTTGACTTTAAATCTTTCAAATTTAGCATTAAACGAACAAAAGCTAACCATTAACAAGCCGTAGGTCGGTCTGTATTGGTTGGAGAGAAACTATAAAATAATATTTTTATCTAGTTTTTTTAGAAGCTACAATTTTGCTCTCCAGTTTCCATAAAATTCTCCAATTTTAATAAAATGCATATTTTTAGAGTTATTCGTGAAAAACCCATTAAAAACGTCGATTTTTTCGTCAAAAAACTATTACTTTCAATCGCGAATAACTCGAAAAATATTAGTTTTACGAAAAAAATGAATGGAACATTTTTTACTTAAAATTACTTTCTTTATAGATTTCTGTAGTTAAAATGTAAAAAAAAATTGCCACCCTCAAGATTGGGTGGCCACCAGCCCCAGGATAAAAGCACACCTCGGCATGATATAAACTTTGATTCTTGAGCTATTCCCTACCTTCTGTAAAAATTACAGGTAAATTTTAGCCCAAATGCCTCATTTCCTGTACTAATACATACATTTTAATTTTTAGTATTTAATATACAATGTCTGTCTAAAAAGTTACCGTCTAAATTAAGTGACGCTCAAAATATTAACGACACAGATTCGCTTAATAAAATAAAAGCATATGTAGGGCATAAAAGGGTAATGCAGATGCCCTTCGTTTCGCCCTATTATGTAAATCTACGACGTTCAATAATTAATTCGCTCCGAGCCCTAATCGATCTTTGGCGTCCGGCTGCGTTCACTGAACGTGCACCGGTTTTTCATTGCCGAAATTGATAAATCAGAAGGGAGATAATAGAATTTAATGATTGTGTATCATGTCTTATTTTCACATACATTTTGGAAGTGTTGTTTTCTTAGATAAGATATTCTGTTAAAAGAAGAAAAATTAAGTAAGGTATGCGGATTAAAATTTTCTTTGGGATATACATTTTAATATAATATGGATTTGCGGAAAAATGAGCTTAAATAAATATTTATGATGGAAATCAATAACTTATATTTAATTTGGTACAAATATTTTATTAATTTTTCGTTATTGGACACATATGAAAAATCTTTCAATTTTTTAAACTATTAATAAACTTTGTTGGTACCACCCTGTATCTTAAGAGTTAAGACGTTTGGGACATACGTTCATATGAAGTTTTCTCCTTAAAATGGACCCAAAAATTGCCTTCTTAAATATTGACATGCAATTAAAAAACACCCTGTTTAATGTAAAAAAAATTACCAACCATGATATTTTATTTCTCGTAAACAGTTGATTTTATCGATGTCAATCAGGAATACCTTTTTTTAGTTTAAGGTTAAAGCTATTCAAAAATAATATTGTTGAGCCTTTATTATACATGGGGTTAAAAAATTTACTATTATTGTGTCAGAGCTAGTCCGTCCCTGGCAAACTAAATAAACCAAATATGATTTAATGGGTTCATTTTAAAAAGACTTATCTATTTAGCATCATATTAAAAAAATATTAAATTACGCCTAGTATTTTAAAAGTTATTTTAACAAAAACGATTTCCAGGGGCGTCCGTTATGTACCTGTATCTCCGTAGGGGAGGGACATAGGAAAAAAGTTTATGGGAACTTGTCATAATATTTTTAGGTTTTCTATTAGATTTCGAAAGATTGCCTACATATTCTGGGACACCCTGTACATTTGTACATATTTTCATTATGCAAAAATATTACGGAAACTATTTAAATATTTTTGCATATACATTTAATTTTTGACTGATACAAGACGAATGTTTAAAGTAGCTTTAAAGTCATTAATTCCTATATAAAAACTGTACTAAAGATATTATCAGCAATACAAATTAAAACTGCACTCAAATAAATAACACGTAAATGTCCTGATGTGAAGTAATTAAGATAATTATCTTTATATTTAAAAAGTCACGAAGGTTCATATTACGCAAAGGGTGTCCAAAAGTCCATTAAGAAATCTATAGCGGTAAATTATTAGAAAATAAGTCGGTAACTTTTCACATCTAAAAGTAATAGCTTTCGAAACAATTTAAATTTTAAATACTGCCTATTTTTGCCAGTCTGTTAGCATTAACCTTTTTTTTTTTTTTTTTGTTAATTATAAATATTATGAAGACATTTCAATTGCGGGATTTAATAAATAAAATTAATAATTATATTTAATTATGATTCAAATCGAGAAGTTACAAGTAATATTAGCATTAATATTATAATAAACACCAAAATAAAAAAAATTATGCATTTCTTTACTATACAAATGTCAATGCCTAAAAAGAAATAATTAACTCATAGACGTCCAGACGCGGCTTCGTTAGGATAACGAGGGGTATACTTAAAAGGGTAGCGAAGGTCTATTGAAAAACTGCGGGTGTCAAAAAGTTTATTAGGTGACTTGCACATGTTAAATCATTAAAAAACATTTTGCAAAAGGTGCAGCTTTAAAAGAAGTACCTATTTTTATTATTTTATTTTGCAAGTTTTTTAATCCATAATCTAAAGAGATATTACCTCATCAAATTTACAAAGCTTTGTATTTTAAAAATGCCCAATCCACGCTGGCGCCTCTAAGATTTTCAATTTTTTTTTATCTTAGAAGTGGGACACGGTACCAACACCAAATATACAGTGTATCCCAAATTGATCCTACATGTATTGGTAACTCGGGAACCATTAGAGCTACAGTGTTGGTTAAATTAGGAAAGTTTTATTTTATAAATATATATATATATATATATATATATATATATATATATATATATATATATATATATACATATATATATAAACATATATATAATAAAAAAAAAAAAAAAAATATAAAAAAAATTTTTTTAAATTTTAATAATTTAATTGTTATTATATATTAAATCTGCTTTCAGATTTTATTTATCTTTTATGGTTTTTGAGATAATTAAGAAAAACCAAAATGGTGCATTTTTAACTTTTGCTTGTAGCTCGCAAACTACGAATTTTACGGTTTTAAGATTAATACATTATTAGAACACTTTTTAAGGAAGAATTTAATTTAAGTAAAAATATTTTTCTAACTTTATTTGCTTTTGAGATAATTACCCAAACTTTGGATTTTCATACGGACGCCATATTGGATTTTTACATTTTTGAAAAAAGCTCTTCAAGAGCTTTTCATTGATGTATCACAAGTCTAGGTTTTCAGATTGCTTACGCTCTAAAAATGCAAATTTTTGTTTATTTAATAGTAGGCTTAGACTAGACTGCGTAATGGCCGCCCCGTTTTATAAAAAAACAAATGATACGCATCTTATAATTTAAATAATGTAAATGTCAAAATTAGAGTGCATCTCATTTCTCGTTAAAAACGCCTTCAACAAAAATGCAAGTTTTAATTATTTTAAGTATTAACAATAATGGCTCTTATTTATTCCAATGATGAAAAGGTAAATGTGCTAGAAATTTATTGTAAATCTAACAGAAATACAAAACCCCCCACCCTTCCATTCGAAGAACAAATTCCGGAGCATAATAACCAAACCCAAAGATATTTTTAGATTTTTAGTTACGAACTTGTTAGCCTATGGATCTTTTATGAACCGAATCCCAAAACTTATACAAAAATAATGAAGAAAAGGGGCGATTATAATGGAAAACGTTAGAGATGATCCCACAACATCGGTTAGAAGTGGAAGAACAGACAACAATTCCTAAGTCATCTGTACATTGGTCTTTAAGGTAGTTGGGTCATGCAAGCAACATCTTAAAAAATCTTTCAAATTTTGAATATAAGATACTAAATGTACAATACACATGCTGGTAAAATTTAAAGATGATATACCACGTCTAATAACAGATAATCGCGATTAAAAATTGAAATTTTTTTGTACATGTAGCATGGAAGAAGCGTGGGAAAATTACAGTTTTCTAATTTTTCCTATGAAGGAGACTTACCATTTTACGAAAAACTAGTATAATGAAGAAAAATATATTTTGAATATTTAAAAAAAAGAAAATTATTACCACGTAGTTTGACCAAAAAACTAATATTAATTACGTCTTTAGAGAAATATTTGTGCTGGAAGGGATATGAGAGAGAGCTGCAAGTAGATAAACTGGCAACGTTGCAGCGAGTCCAATGGCAGTAAAAAAAAAAAGCGCGAAATAACAAGGCGACTAGAAATTAATTTAAAAAATTTTATTATTTTTTTATTGGATGATAATAATAATAATTATATATAATCATAAACCAGGGTTTATTACATCGTATTATTAATAAATTAAATCATTTTAATATCAAAAACAGAATATACAAGACAATGTATTTATAAGGAAGTATAAAACGAAACTTGACAAACAATAATTATTTATAATTCATATGGGGATGGGGACTAATGTGCTACTTTTAATCCCGCGGCGAAGGTTGTTAGCCCGACTGTGAGAGGCTACAATCCGCTGGGGATTAAAGGCAGTCGAGGTTTATAAACTATTTTATGTACTTTAGATAATAAAATTAAAATAAATAAATCTATAAAAAAATATATCTATAAAAAACTATTTAACCGTACCTTAATATATAGAAGCGAGGCTGTGAGGTGTAGGGTTATTATATTGTTGATATCGATACATCACCAGAAACAATTTCTGTGTTCCTACGACACTAAACAAAATCTGACGCTTTTAAACTAAAATTGTCAAAAATTGAGCATTCGTGATAATGGATATAGAGATAGAAAAAGCAGCCGAAGAGGCAATAACTCAGTTGTTGTCGAGAAGCAGTTTTCTGAATACAAAAGCTGGTGCGCCAGTCGCAATGTTAAAAACATTACGAAAGAAAAGGTGCTTTGGCCTACTTCTTGAAGAAGTCGACCGAGTTGAAAGCTTTGTCGCTGTGGAGCCAGTATTCAATGCTAAAAGCAACAATAATCAAAAACTGCAACTAATTGCATTTTTTAAAAATGCAAAAAAATGGCTATAAACTGAACAAATCAAAGATTCTGGATTTGGATCATGTAAAAAAAAAAAACTTAGTAACAGCACCTGATGGGAATTTCTAGCACACAAGGTAAATAAGTACCTTATGTTTTTTAACATTTTCTTTCCTTGTTTTTCACTGCACTGTAGTCAATAGACTAGTTTTACTTGTTTTTTTACTGGCTGCGTCTATTATTGGTGTGTCAGGGGCATGTCGGGGTAAAAAGCTATGTGAATTGGATTACGATGACATTGAGGATTATGGCGACTTTGCTGGTAAACGTTCGAAACACAAAAAACCAAAAAGGTCGGTCGTTTGTGATAAAAGGGACAAATAAAATCTCCACCGATGTAGTGGGACTGATCAGAAAATAAAACACACAAAAATTTTTTGTCGCTTATCAGAATGGAAATGCAAATCCCACCTAATGGGTAAAAACAGTTTTGGTCACCTTTTCACCAAAATCGCCAAATTTTTAAAGTTACCAGATCCCACCATGTATACTGGCCACTGCTTTTGCAGGACATCGGCCTTCCTGTTAGCGGATTCGGGGGCGAACATAGATCAACTAAATATATGGTGGGTGGAAAAGCACAGCGGCTGCGGGAGCATACGTCGAAAATTTACTTTCTCAAAAAAAAAAACTGTCTTCGACCAGATTTTTTCAAAGTACCTCGTCTGAAGTTGAAGTGCCTTCTTGTTCTTCCCAAGAGCCCACAAAAGCATCATAAACGTTTGTTCAAAGCATTATACAGCATCAAGAAAGGCTAAATAGTCATCTACCTGTTATTAATTTAAGTAATAAAAAAATGTACATATTAACATTAATATTGATAAAAACTAAGCTACAAAATATTTTAGTTATTAAATTTTAGTTTGTTAATATATTTCTAAAATTTTTAGATATAATAAAAAATTTGCAACCTAAATCTACAATTTACCTTTTAATTTTCAATGACACCTATTTATGAAAATTAAATTTTTTTTAATCCAGGCGGGTTTAAAATTTTTTAAATCCTTGGAAGTAAAAGTGCCACTTAAGTCCCTAAAAATAGGAATTAAATCCATAAAGTGCATAAACATATTAATTATAAAAACAGCAAATATAAATTATTATAAACAAATACCACTAATGTTTAAAAAAAAAATGACTAACTTGTCGAGAATTCCTATCTTTGGTAACTCTTGCCTTATTATCACCCCCTGGATTTTAAATACTGAATGAATTTTTCCCCAGTTCCTTCACTTTGGAATTTAGTTAATAAATCAGTTTTGTAATGCTTTCAGAAGCCTTTTTGAAACTTTGCTTCATTTATAGATTATATTTTTAAGATCCATTGCATTGATTGTAAACAAAATTTAAAGGATTTATACAGCAAAGAGTGTGGGACAGCTGTATCCCGGGCATTTAAAGTTAAAAAAAAATATTGTAACAGGTAATTTTAAATTGCTGAGGCTTACATCAAATTTGTTTTATTATACTTAGCAAATCCTTTTTATTATTTGTAGTTTCATGAAATTTCTATATGTATTTGATTAATCATCTCAAGAGCCTACATTACTGAAGTTATATTAACAAAAGAGCTGTTTTTTAACTTTTTTGAAGCGTTGACATCATTTCATGCGACTAGATAATACATAACCGAATCCTATTTATCAGACTACGTCAGAATAACGCAAATTTGTCATCAAATCCTATTTATCAGACTATGTTAGAATGACGCCAAATTTGTCAATGCTCGCTGAGCACAGATTTCAAAGAAAGCTTCCTGGGTGTAGCAGCATAGTGCATAGCATCTTACGGTATGCGTAAAAAATCAATATCACAACAAAACTTAAAAATTTAAAACTAACGGTTTAATCAATACAAAATAATTGTTCTTGACTGTTATCGTCAAATATCGAAAATTTTTAATTTTTAACATTTTATAAACATATAATAAATTTTAAGATGTTTGACTTAAAATAAGTTCTTGTCAAGCCGTCATATTCCCCCATAAACGAGTGATATCATTCGTACCACCTGTAATTGGTACCATAGGACCGGATAGCTTTAAAAAAGTTAATATATAAAAGTGAAATCCGCTTTTTCTATTGCAAGCAGTTTTTGCTCAGTACGCAGTCACAGTGACTAAATTGTTGATTTTCAACTATCATTTTGAAAAATGATAAATGATAGAGTATTTTACACAAAATGCTTAAATTGGTGTAAAAAACTGTGAATAAATGGTAAACACACCGTGGGAAAAATCTTGGATATGTTCCCACTTCCCAATGTTTTCACATTGTATACATATAAATTTAAATTATAATTTATTGTTTTTTTTATCCATGGATTCATTGTTTAATCGCGGGGAATACTTACTATGTATTTATTATGGCTATGCTGGGTAAGTGCCCAGTGCATGGAAACCACTTTGGAAACACGGTGTGCTTATGGGCAACTCCCCGTGAAAGCACACGGTTCCACAAAAAGCCTTCCACAGAGTTTCCAAATCCTTAATTTACTTATTATGTAGGTATATAATATTATATGTATAATCAGTAACAATAAAACCCTGAAAAAAGTCTTAACGCCGCTTATGTCTGGCTCCTAAAAATAAACATCAGGCCAGTAACAAAAAATAAAACAGACAAAATAAAATTACATATTTGCGCAAGCTATCTTCATATGAAAACTACCTGATCCACACGCCATCCGTCGTCGCATGCCTCATTGCCAAATTCAAACAGCATTCCCAATAAATTAAATTAAATTTAAAAAATTATTGAAAGAACTATAAAATATATTAGTTTTTTTACTTAAGTACATATAAAACCTAAAGATTAGACCTGTATTTAAAAAAAAATAGGTCTTGTATTTATCAAAAGAAAGCATTAAGTGCTTAAATCTAAAATGTTAAATTAAATGTATTCAAAATTTCAAACTTTCAGTTGTTTTTAAACAAGTGAAGCTGGACTGTACAAGGCGAGTAGGAAAATAAATATCCGACGTTGTCAGATTTTTAAGTATGCTAATTTAAACGTAATACGATGTGTGAGGGGTACAGTCATTTTAAAAAATCTTGGCCTGCACCATAGTGCCTTAGCTGCTGTATAGTATGGGTTGTAAGGCAAACGTTTTTATTTTGGGCTGTAGGGAAAGAACTACCTTAAAAAACACCGTTTTCATCCATACAAACCACGTATTGTCCAGGGCCTTCAGGAAAATGATTTCAATAGACAAGTCACCTTTAGTCAATGGTTTATTACTAAATGTCAACAGATACCCAATTTCCATTTCAAGGTTCTCTGGACAGACGAAACCCGGTTTACAAATTGTGGAATTTTTAATAGGCACAATTATCACTGCTGGGATACAGAAATCCCACATAATTTAGAAGAAAGACGCCTACAAACAAGGTTTGGCTTTAATGTCTGGTGTGGCATCAAAGGTAATTTAAAATGCACCTTTAATTTACGTCTCACAATTAGATAAAACATTTATTTTTCTGTTTTAGACAACCGTTTAATTTTGAAGAACCTCTGAATGGAAATGGGTATTTGCTACTCCTGTAATAACAGATTTTACCGGCCATTAGAAATACAGTTCCGCCAAATGAAATAAATAATTTGTGGTTCCAGCAAGACGGATGTCCAGCGCACAGTACCAGGGAGGTGATAGAGGTCCTTAGAAATACCTTTAATGACAACATCAACATCACGCCCCTTCATTTTTACCTATGGGGACACGCATAAAATGAGGTGTACGAGTTTTCTCCGCCAGAAACTAGACTGGAACTAGAACACAGGGTACGGAATGTGTTTGCTTCCATCAACACGTTACGCCGAGTAACCCGCAAGGTGTTGGAAAAATGCAAGATATGGGTGGAAAATGTACTGTGATTTTATTTTCTTGTTGACTGATAAATTTTTGTTTTACGGTTGTATTTAATTATTATCGGTTTAAGGTATAATTAGGAAGTATTAATTTTTGCAAAAAGCATAACTTTTTTGTTTATGTTTTGAATTTCTTGTTTTCACTAAAGAGTGATGATGCGTGTAACAATTGCATGACTAAGAATTTAAAGTAACAATGGTTTAGATGTTGATAAAACGTCATCGGCATGTTATTAATGATTTAGTTAGGAACCTGTCAAAATCTGACATTTATGTTAAAATTCTAAACCTTGTTAACTTTTAACAATTGTTAGGTCCATTGCAATTTTAATAAGCGAATCACTGGCTAAAATCTTAAAATGTCTATGGCTAGGTTGATGCCCCGACGTATCATTTGTTTTCTATTTAACGCGGGGCCATTACGCAGTCTAGCTTTACAGTATTCAAATAAACAAAATTATGTTTTTAGAGCTAACAACTGAAAACCTAGACTTGGTATACATCATGAGCCTTGAAGAGTTCTGTTCAAAATGTAAAATCCAAAGTTTGGGTACATATTTAAAATCAAATAAAGTTGAAAAATTTTTCTTAATTTTATTTTCTTTAAAAAAGTGTTCTAATAATGAGTAATCTAAAAACCGTAAAATTAGATTTAGTTTGCCTGAGCTACAGGCAAATTAAAAATGCACCATTTTCGGTTTTTAATTATCTCAAAAACCTAAACGATAATAAATTGAAACAATTTAATTTGAATAAATTTAAATTTAATTTAAACAATACTTTTCTAACTTGTTTGTTTCCAATGACATTTAGGCCCAATTGACACTTGTATTTAAATAGGAAGTCCAAGACTTTCAAAACTCAGTTTAAAAGAGCTCTTCAAAAGTTTTGTTGATGTATCACAAGTCTTGGTTTTCAGATTGCTTAAGCTCTAAAAACGATAATTTTTGTTTATTTGATAGTAGGCTTAGACTAGACTGCGTAATGCCGCCTCGTTTCATAAAAAACAAATGATACGAATCTTATAATTTAAATTATGTAAATGTCAAAATTTGCGTGCATCTTATTTCTTGTTTAGAAACGCCTTCAGGAAAAATTTAAGTTTTGATTATTTTAAGTATTTACAATAATGGCTCCTAATTATTCCAATGACGAAAAGGTGGATATGCTAGAAATTTATTTTAAATCTAACAGAAATACGTTATTACTAAATGTCAACAGATACCCAATTTCCAAACCAAGGTTTTCTGGACAGACGAAACCCGGTTTACAAATTGTGGAATTTTTAATAGGCACAATTATCACTGCTGGGATGCAGAAAATCCACATAATTTAGAAGAAAGTCGGCTACAAACAAGGTTTGGCTTTAATGAGTACGTTTATGTCTATTGCATCCGATAAAATTCTGTTATCTGCTCAAAATGGCCGGGATAAACGTTCGGGTTGAGATTTCCATCCCATATAGTCGTATAAGTCAATTCTTATTTTGCTGGATTGGACTTTGTCGGGGATCGTGCTGCAGTAACGACGGTGTAAACAGATTTGATTCAGACCAGACTGACAGAAGTTTGTACCTAAGACCGCGGGTTGGATTTTGGGGTTAGAAATTTTCATTTTTTGTGTTTTGTGGTTGTTTTTTTATCTTGAGCTTTTCTTCAGATTTGTTTGCAATATTAAGTAAATAATGAGTGATAAAACTAAACACAAATGGAATGGAGGTTAAGTGACTTGGGTGACTTATTCAAAGGGTGAATTGAAAAAGATCATATGTTTTATGTCAAAATTTTATGGGATCAAACGGGATTTAAGATTAAATTATTGTGGCATAAACGACTGTGGATTAAAATTTGGGATTAAAAGGGTTTTTGGATCAGATGAAACCTATATCTGATTAACTTTGTAGACATAAACGTACTCAATGTCTGGTGTGGCATCATAGGTAATTTGCACCTTTAATGTACGTCTCACATCTACATAAAACATTTATTTTTCTGTTTTGGACAACCGTTTAATTGGATCATTTATTTTTGAAGCTACTCTGAATGGAGATAGGTATTTGTTACTTCTGCAAGAACAGATTTTACCGGCCATTAGAAATACAGTTCCGCCAAATGAAATGAATAATTTGTGGTTCCAGCAAGACGGATGTCCAGCGCACAGTACCAGGGAGGTGATAGAGGTCCTTAGAAATACCTTTAGTGACAACATCAACATCACGCCCCCTCATTTTTACCTATGGGGACACGCGAAAAATGAGGTGTACGAGTTTTCTCCGCCAGAAACTAGGCTGGAACTAGAACACAGGGTACGGGATGTGTTTGCTTCCATCAACACGTTACGCCGAGTAACCCGCAAGGTGTTGGAAAAATGTAAGATATGGGTGGAAAATGTACGGTGTTTTTATTTTCTTGTTGACTGATACATTTTTGTTTTACAGTTGTGTTTAATTATTATCGGTTTAAGGTATAACTAGGAAGTATTAATTTTTGCAAAAAGCATACATTTTTTGTATATGTTTTGAATTTTGCTTTGTTTATCACTAACAGCCGAGTGATGATCGCGTTGTTAAATTTAGCAATGGACTTAGCAATTGTTAAAAGTTAACAACGGTTTAGAATGTTTAATAACGTCACGGTCAGTGTTATTCAATGATTTTAGTAGGAAACCTGTCAAAATCTGACATTTTGTTAAACATTCTAAACCGTTGTTAACTTTTAACAATTGTTAAGTCCATTGCTAAATTTAATAACGCGATCATCACTCGGCCGTAATAATCTTAAATGTCTATGGCTAGGTTGATGCCGCTCCGGATGCGTATCATTTGTTTTCTATTTAACGCGGCGGCCATTACGCAGTCTAGTTTAAGCCTACTATCAAATAAACAAAAATTATGTTTTTAGAGCTTAAGCAATCTGAAAACCTAGACTTGTGATACATCATGAGCTCTTGAAGAGTTCTTTTCAAAAATGTAAAAATCCAAAGTTTGGGTAAATATTTTAAAAACAAATAAAGTTAGAAAAATATTTTTACTTAAATTTAATTCTTCTTAAAAAAGTGTTCTAATAATGTAGTAATCTTAAAACCGTAAAATAAGTAGTTTGCGAGCTACAGGCAAAAGTTAAAAATGCACCATTTTGGTTTTTCTTAATTATCTCAAAAACCATAAACGATAAATAAAATCTGAAAACAGATTTAATTTGGCAAATAAATTGTCTAAAACTTTCTTAATTTAACCAATACTGTAGCTCTAATGGTTTGCGAGTTACCAATACATGTAGGCCCAATTTGAGACACACTGTATTTAAAACTAGGAAGTCCAAGACTTTCAAAACTCAGTTTAATTGAATTTGTTATTGGTATTTTCTTCTGATAAGGAAATATTGTTAATTTAAAACTTGGATTTACGAAATTTATTGTTCAAGATATGAGTTACAACTCTCATACAAAACATATAAACTTTATTATCCACTATCTAGTGCATCTCTTGATTTACATTTTAATTATAATTCTAATTATGGTAAATGCTCTCTGCCAGCACACTCCTATTTGTCTTATTGGATCGTATTTGCAAGGTATATTCGGGTAATTAGGGACAAATGCAATTGTGCCAAGAGCTTTTAGTTCGTGCTGGTTCATTATGTTTGTTAGACGGAAATTTACAGGAAAAAAAATAAAGTGCTTTAATACTAATTAATATGAGTCTCGCTTTTTATTTTATTGCTTTATACACTACTTTTTAAAGCTTCATTCTTAATATCCTTTGATTTATAGGATATGATTAGGAACCTATTGCCAAAAATATATAAATATACTACTTAACTTTTTTATTATAAAAACAATAATACCTAAAAAAACAAAAATTTATTACGATTTTTTTGCATTTCACTATATTTATAAAAATTTCTCTTTGCAGCATTTAATACGCGAAAATTACCTTGTTTTGTTATTGCATTTTGACTACCTTTGTTTGCTAGTTTTTAAATAAAGTGTGCGAGTTTTTTTAAGCATATAAATATGTATACAGGGTGTCCGGGAAAATATTGGAAATCTCCTGAATATAAAAAAACCGTGAAAAGAATACTTCAGGTCCATATAAACTTTCTTCGTATAGGCCTTCTTATCGAAAAGATTGGTACCCAAAGAGTTTTAATGGAATTAATTTTTTAGAGATAACTATTGGAGACAGAGCTGTCAAAACTTGAAGTACTTCAAGTAAAATTTTACTTGAAGTACTTTTTTGTACTTCAAGTATTTTACTTCAAGTACTTTTTATTAGGAGGTACTTGTACTTGTACTTGATTAGTTTTTATAAAGATACTTGGATTTTTACTTGATTTGACCAAGTTAATTACTTAAAGTATTTATTTAAGTACTTGAAGTAAAAAATCAACCAAGTACTTGAATTTAAACGCCTTAGATAATCGTACAAACAAGTTAAAACAAGAAATACGCGCAACCGCTGCTGTTTCTAATGTACTGCATTACAGCGCTCATTTGAATTGGATCCAACAGCAAAACAAGTGTAACGATTACTGAGAATTAGACTTTTTGTTCTTTAAATCGGTCTTGTGTCAACGTAAAAATTATAAGTGCTCAGGTCTGGTAAAAACAAAAAATAAAGATATCTAATAGTAGAAGGTATCCCAAGAATAGGTTTTGGGTGCCAACCTGCTGTAGGCACCCATATGAAAACACTCGCTTTTGGCAGATGTATCGGATGCCAACGGGTGCTAACGCCAACCCGTTGGCAACCACAGGAAAAAAACCCATTTTGGGAAAAACCAATATTTTCTATAATAGTTTAAGGCCCAAGCGCTCACCCGAATACGGCATGGTAGGCCTGTTGCCATAAATTTACATACGAAATTTTACATTATTTCGGACATCGGATGCATAAGATCCCGACTTAAAACGGGACACTTAGCAACCCTACTTGTTTTCCCAACTGTAGTTTTTACCGAGTGGCCTACTTTCCAATGACGTAGCGCTCAGTCCTTAAAGCTTTTAGAAGTTGTTGGAAAACCCCGTTTTGAGGAATTAACCCTCTAACTTCCTTACAAAAAATACTACTCAAGTATAATTTATTTTACTTGAAGTACTTTTAATTACTTCAAGTACTTTAATGTACTTTAAGTACTTTGGTTTACTTCAAGTACTTTGGTGTACTTCAAATACTTTGTTTTACTTCAAGTACTTGGATTTACTTCAAGTAAAATACTTGGGTGGTACTTCAAGTACTTTTTAATTTACTTGAAAATGCAAGTACATTTTAATGAATACTTGGTACTTGTACTTGAAGTAATTTTTAAAAAATCAAAAACTTGGTACTTGTACTTGCAGTACTATTTTAGAGTACTTTGACAGCTCTGCTATTGGACCACCAGGTATATTTCAATTTTTATTTTAATAGCATGTAATATCAAGTTAGACTCTTCAAATTACTATCAAAAGAAAGTGTGAATTACTTGCAGCTGCAGGGACAGACTAGCTGTGACCTAAGGACAAGATCTAAGATCTTAGGACAACGTTTTTTACAAATCTTTAACTGTAAAATTAAGTACTCTTGATTCCTGCCGCTAACCCTAACTATTTTTAGAACAACGTCACTTTATTTACACTGTTAGTCCCGTAAGTCCTGTCGGGTTGAATATCAAACAGAGGATTTTTTTCCTGTCACCAATGTAACAGTTGTAATAAAAAGTTAAACTTCTAGTTAAAAACTTCATGGGGGGTTTAAGATGGGCTGATACACTCAAGAGCAACAATTGATAAAAACAAAGATGTATCTTTTTTCAAAATACGCTAAATGGATGATGTAATAAAGGGACCTTTTTTCAAAAACGGTTAGGATCGGCAAAACATAAATAAAAAGTAACAGGGTCTTTGATTATATTTTCGTGATTTTTGGAGCCTTTGTTTTTGAAGACAGAAAAAATTGTGTTATATAAAAATTGTAGGGTTTGTCCATATTATCTTTTGCGATTATCAGTAAAAAAATATCGCAATAAAAAAATGGAAAAATATAAGCAACCTCAACTTTTTTAAATGAAACACCCTGTATGTTTTATGTTATGCGCTATAACGAAAGATCTTTTTCTGATTTCAAATATATATATATATATATATATATATATATATATATATATATATATATATATATATACATATAAAATATATATATATATATATATATATATATATATATATATATATATATATATATATATATATCACATTGAAATATTTGGATGAACCATTTTTTAAAATATAAATAAATTTAAAAAAATCATATCAGTATCAAGAAAGCTATGAAAACAATAAAATTGTTTTAATAAATTTGACGTACTACTATTGTAAAAAGTTGAAATTTATCATTTTAACTATTAAAAGTAGTTTGTATTGCTTTTTTGTCGATGGGCTATTCAGAAAAACAAAAAATCGCTATTATACGTCTTTTTTATAGTAACAATAATAATGTGACGACAGTGCAAAGTTAATATAACTTATTATATCCTTAACCGCGGGTCCCATCTGTAGATACTATTGAATACATGGTAACAAAGTTTATTGAACAAAAAAGCTTTAAATAGAAGGAAAGAGCTGCAGCACGTAATAAAAAAAAAGTTTTGGATATCCTCGTTTTTTCAGGATAATTATTATACTTTTTCTTTTGGACTAGCACTAAATATTTTTAATAATTTTAGAAAATCCTGAAATATCAATCTCGGATGCGGCACCTAAACTTAATAAAACAGATTATAAAATTTATTTAACATTAAAATTTTACAAATTTTATCCTTATAAATTTATGTCCGTTTAAAATCTTCCTAAAAAAACATGCAGGACCAACCTAAGTATGCATTGGAAATAGCTAGTTTTATGCAGCAGGATCCAAAGTTTTTAAATAAAATCTTATTTACCGACAAGTCTTCCTTCACTTTAACAGGAATGTTTAATCACAAGAATACACATTATTGGTCCAGAGAAAACCCCCACCAAATTCAGCAACATAACAATTTTACTGTTTCCAGGGCTTTCTTGATACTTACATGAAACTTTTTTGTAATTTATTAATAATTTAACCTAAAATATCTCAAAAATGGTTAATCCAAATATCATCAATGTATATATATATATATATATATATATATATATATATATATATATATATATATATATATATATATATATATATATATATATATATATTTATATTTTCAATTTTCTTAAACCATTTGTTTATAATAAGTTTCTTGTTTCTTGGGTAAGGTTTTTGTTATTTGTTATTTAAGGAAACACATTACTTTGACGTTTCGCCCATTATATTGGGCATTTTCAAAAAAATATTTATTTTTGGTTATCAACCTAAAAAAAAGAACAAAGTTAACCATAAATTTTACAAAATACATAAAAAAAAAACAAACAACAAAAACATACACGACTTACAATGGCACTACGATGATCTAATATACATTTAAAAACATTGTTTAAATAATTTTTTAATTTTTAAAAATACGCACCTCGAAGAAACATTTGGTAATCGGACTATTTAAATTGTATTGGTACAAATAACTTAGAATATGTTAAAAAATGCTTATATTTTATTTTTTTTTATTAGGAATTTTAGATTTATAAGAAAAGTAATGTTGATTTTATTTGTTTTTTTTTTTTTTAATTTAATTTATAAAAGTAATTTACAAAATTTTATACAGGTTGGTTTAAAAATTAGGGGTTAGAATGGTTAAATATTAGATTATGATAATGTGGCTGAGGTTTTATTTTCTTGTTTGTCA
>JAHBCN010016539.1:0-19398 GCA_019359885.1 Listronotus oregonensis
ATTTGAAAACGTTCTTTAATAATAAATGACTATTTTAACTTGTTTTATGACATAGCTTCATAACAAATTTTAATAAAGGTGTTTTAAACTAAATCGTTAAAACTACTTAAACTTTTCGTTAAGTTCGACGTAAAATTTTCCGCGTAATAAAGACTTTATTATATACTTGTTTGTGTTAATTAAAATGTTATAAGCACCTTTACAAAAATAGGTATTTTATGAAGGTACCTTATAGAGCAGCGTTTCTCAAACTTTTTCACATATGGAACCCTTTTTAACAGGAAAAATAAACACCGAACCCTTTTAATGTTGTACAAATAAATATGTTTGCATTTTAAATCATAGGAATCCATAGACTCTAAAAAAATTTATTTTTAAAAAAAACTCAAAAAAAAACAAAAGGAATTTAAAGCTTCTTTGAATGGAGTTGGGGCGCCACTCCCCAGGCATGAGAAAAACATAGATAATTTATAGTGGAGTAAAATTTGGAAGGAAAGTCGCTTAGTTATGAAAAAAAAAAAAACCGGCGTAGAACCAAACCAGACTTAGTGGGATTCTTTAATAAGGTAATTGTGTACACGAAATCGCTTTTTACGACATTTTTGAACTTTTTTATTACGAAAAAACCCAAAAAAAATCGGTTTTCAATAAAACACGTTTTTTAACATCTCCACTGCTATATCTCTAATAATATTCATGCTATCAGGTTATATTTTTTTTTTAGATTAAAGTAGACACAATAGCGCTTCGAACAACGTCGACTTGAAGCTGATTTTTTGTTTGTTAAATTTTTAAAATAGTACGAAACTCAAAATTATTATTTTTAGTACTAATTTTGGCAATCGAGAAAAAAGTTTTTTTGAAAATTTATATATACATGCTGCGTACAAATTGTAGCTAATGTTTAAAAAAGTTTTTTAAAACAAAAATTTTTAAGATTCCTGTTATAGTATTGAGTCAGTGCGACGGCGAAACTCATATTTTGCCGCTTGGCTTAGCGGCCGGCCACAAAGATCACTTCGGTCCGGTGGGAGTGTAGTAGTTAAAGTTTTATCAACAGGTTTAAACCAACAAGGGCTGCTTAAGTTGTTTAGAAAAGGGAAAATTTTAAATATCCAAAACAGGTGGGTAGATTTTAAACCCATACAAAAAATAGCAATCATTGTTATTAAACCCACCTAATTAGTAGGTTTATTAAACTTTTTATTGGTTGCTGGTAAAGAAAACCACCCACGGGATTTGTTATTTTTGATTAACATTCAAAACTTCATTATTTTTGAATCATTTTTAAAACAAAAAATTGCGGATGCTTTATGTCTTTTTATTAAATTTAAGAAATATATAATAAAATATAAACTAGGGCTTCGTTAAACGTCCTTTTTAAACAGAAATATATAAACTTTTTTTCATATAAAGAGATGATACGATGCCGTTTTTTTTGAATGTCTAAATGCGCTTGAATAAGCAATGTTGCCAACTTTTTGTAATAATTTGTTATTATTGAAGGTTGTTTTTTATATGAAACTAACCAGAACTAACAAAACAACTTTCAAACTATTACCTAGTTTTGGTTGTCCGGTTAGGTTTTCCTCGTTAAATTTAATTTTTATTATAAATGCGCCGTTCTGGTCGGTCATGATTACTGCTGGTTAGTTAAAGTGGCTTTTTTTTTCCCCAATTATATTTGTAACTGGCCAATTTCAAATATTTTTGATTTAATAAACTTATCTAATGGTAATGACATTGTTTTTTATTATAAATTAAAATATTTCCGTTTAGCAACACTGTAAAGGTCTTAAAGAGGTGCATTATTTATTACATGTAAATCAAACAGTTTTAAATAAAATGTCAAATAATGACCAATTTTTTTTTGTTTTTCTTTAAAACATCAGCCCATTTTTTTTGCCTTAAATAATAATTTTTAAAATATATTTTAATTTCAAATTTAAAAATCGTCCAATTCCGGGTGATTTTCTTTACCAGACCCAAAAATGTAATAGTAATATTATTTTATATTATTAGTATTTTTCGTAAATTTATTCCATTTTTTTCCTCAAAATCTTTAATAATGTTATTGCAGGAACAAGTTTACATCCTTACAATATTTAGGCCTTTTTCACACAAAGTAATGTTGGAAATTCAATTTTTGGGTTGACATAAAACCTTGTACTAATAATACTTAAATTTAAATGTTGGACATTTTTTAGGAAGAAAGATTTATCTGAACATCACTACCAAGACTCGCAGAAGAGGGATATTGTCGAACTATTTTCGGATAGGTTCAAACCGTTTTCCTATTTTTGTGCGATTTTTGTTTCTTTCAGAATGTAGTGGCTGTAACATAATTATGATATTTCTCTAAACGCAAATAAATCTTCATAGCCACGTAATTTAGATATCATATTTGTCTTTCTATTTCTGGCACCTTTATTATTTTTGATAGGTAGCTTTTCTACTACCTTAAAAGATTTAGAACTATGTAAAAAAATAAATACCCTTAACATTATTTATGGATAAAAAATTAAATTCGTATTTTGTTTCAGTACAAAATATAAACTAATAAAAGTTACCAACTTTAATTAGGTACATAATAATATTTAAATTACTTGTTTAAACAGATTTTTTATTTAACTTTTGTTTTTTTTTTTATTTTTACTTTTGTTGCAAAAAAAAACATTTTTCTAATATTGAAAATATCCATTTAAGTTTGGTCACAATAATTTAAAAGACCGGCGCCACTGTTTATTTCAAATTATGATAATATTTTTTAGAATCTGTTAAGATTTAAAAGTCTTTTGATATTTTATTTTAATTCGCCCTTTAAAATTCATTTTTTTTTAAGAATTTCTTTGCTAGATTGTCCTCCTTTTTTTAATTGATAGTAATGATAACAACCCTTGTATTCTAGGTCTTTCTAAAACAGATTTGTATCCATCATACACAATTTTCTTACAAATAATTCGCTTCATTGTTTTAAAATTCTAAATACATACAGCACACGCTAAATTTCGACAACCACCACTGCTAATGTATTACTACGCCGCTAACCGCGTGAGCTATTGGGTCCCGATAATATTTTTTACGTCTAAAAAATTCGCTGTTGCCAAAAATACGCTTTAGGAAAAAATTTTTTTTATCAAAAACTTTTGGTATTAATTGGCTTTATTTTCTTCCCGTATGAAAATATTTTCAAAAATAAAAAAGTTTATCGATTGGTAAAAAAACAAAAAAAATATATTTTCATTTTTTATTTTTTAAAGGGATGAAAGTGCAAATTGTGCCCAAACAATTTATAAGGTTAAAAGCGCTACAGTGTGAGCTTTAATTTGACACAAAAAATTTTTTGGTATCTTTAATAGTTTTAGGTGGAAACGAAAAAAAATACATTTTTTTAAAAATTTCAAAAAAATCACTTTTTATTAATTTAAAAAGTTCAAGACCACAAAAAAATGTCGTAAAATACGATTTCATGTGCCCGGTGACATACTCAAAGGAACCTAATTGGTTTGACCTGGTTCTACGTCAAAAAAAAACGACACGATAGACTACGAAATCACTCCGCCATTAGCGAAATATGAGTTTTGACGATAATATTTGATCAAATTCACGAAAAAAATACAAATAGAGAATTTACTTCTGATAGTCCGATTATTTACTAGCAAATTTGAATTATTTTTTACCAGAGTTCCCCTTAAGGCCCATAGCATCTGGTAAATTTAGTGTTTATCTCATGTTTCACTTTTTAGATAAAAATTTTTGAAAATCCAATAGCTGCCACTTGGCCTTATTGATGAAAGTTGCACTCTTATATCGGGCTCCGCGTCCAGCTTATTGCATGCGATACTTATTATTCGGTAATACGTAAGTCGAAAATCCAGTCAGGATTCTGGACTCAGAGAATCATTTTTTTTTCGCGGAACCCTTGCCGAAGTCGTGCGGAACCCCAGGGTTCCGCGGAACACACTTTGAGAAACGCTGTTATACAAGGTAAAAAATTAATATACTTTGCATCATATGTGACCAAATTTTAATAGCCCAATTTGGATTTTGTGTAAAAACACACAATTAAAAAAAAATGTGTCTGAAATCAAATATCGCCTAAAGTAAGAAGTTACATGTAGATGGCGTTAAGTTTTATTTTGCAACAGTGGTGCAATTAAAAGAAAATAGACAAGAAATCAAAATTTAATCTAAATAAAAAAAAATATATTTACCTTTTTTTATATTTTCGGAAATAACCCCTCTATTGGAATTTTTATAAAAAAAATAAATGACAGATAATGTAAATTACGTTAATATTATTTCTTTCGTTATATTTCATGTCGATCAAAGCAAAAATAGATACCAAAGCCAAATTTCAAATAAAATAAATAAAAGGTTCCCTTATGATGCGACCTTTATTGGTTATAATGTATCTAGTGGCCTATACTAAAATCGTTTATTAAAAAAAAATAATGAGTCAGGAGGGCTATAAATGAATCAATTGCTATACATATATAATCCTCATAAATAAAGGATCAACAATTTTTTTTCCCGGAAGTTGAAGTCATATTAGGTATAGTCTGTCTCAAAGTGTATCGTTATGGCTCTTGACGGACCATACCCCAATAAAACTTTAGCGATTTTATTACCTATTGTTATTGGGTAAACCCATTTGTTCATAAGGGCAAGGGTGGGCCAGGTATTTCTTGAGTATTAACCATTAGGCATATAAATATTTTGGCTAATATTTTAGTGGCAGTGTTGAATAACCCTTTTTACTGTGCGTTTCGAAAAAGTTGTTTTACGAGAATATAATTATGTCGCGTCGAAATCATTTGTCATTAGATGCAAAACAGGTTGTGAAAAATGTGTATGAAACTTTAATCAGTAGAGATCTAATTAAACAGGAATCTTTAAAAGAAACCTGTCTACTGACAAAAACTCCAATATCACCGATACAGGATATTATTATTAGTCAAGAACTGAACAAAACAAAAAAAGAGTAGTGATTTTCAATCTCACCGTATAGACAATAGTGATCAGGACCTAATAAAAAGGAAAATATATTGTCTTTATGAAAGCGGAGTTATTCCTACCTTGGATAAACTAAAAAAGAAGCTAGATGATGACGAAACCAGTATAAATATTAGCCGTGCCACCCTCCATAGAGTTGTTTGTAAAATGGGATTTAAATACCGCAAAATAGACAAAAGGCAAGTAGTAATGGAATCGCGCAGATTACGCACTTGGAGATTTAATTACCTTCAAGAAATTAAAAGATATAGGTTAGAAAACAGATCCATAATTTACCTTGATGAAACATGGTACACACGACACAATATCCAAAGGATGGGTTGATTCCAGTCAAAACTGTCAGACGAAAGCACCTTCAAATAAAGGAAAACGCATTATCATAATACATGCTGGTTCAGAAGACGGATTTGTCCCAAACTGCTTGCTGTTGTCTGCAAAGAATATTAAGGATTCTAGCTTGGATTATCATGAGGATACAAGTGCAGAACTTTTTGAAAACTGGTTTCAAAATTATATTTTAAAAAATATTCCAAACAACAGTGTTATTGTCAGGGATAACGCAAGCTACCACAGCCGTCTGGTACACAAAGCACCAGCTTCATCAAGTTTAAAAACTGAAATCCAGGAATATTTGTTAGAAAATTATATTTATTTTAAATTCAGTTACAAAAAAAACGCATATTTTGAAAGTCTGCAATTAAAAAATAATATGTATGTGATAATTTGGCTGAGCAGGTTAGGCATACTGTCTTACGGCTTCCTCCGTATCACTGTATGTTTAACCCCATAGAGCATTTGTGGAACCAAGTAAAATCAAAGATCAGAGCAGAAAATGTTACACCTACTTTAAGTCCCAGTGTTAAAAATTTGATAAAAAATGTAATTACTAACATACCAGTTGACAGCACATTATAAAAACTAAGGACTCTTACATTTCTATCCAAAACAACATAAATCCCATTGTAATTAATCTCAATGATGACTCTGATAGTAAAACAGAATTATATTCGGATATTTAGATTAAAAATGTAATTATTTACAGATAATGCAGTTTTAAATTTATTAAAACTTTGCATATATTTAATTTCTTAATGTAATTTTAAGATTATACTTACCTAAATAAACAATAAATTATAAATCTTTATATTATTAAAGTCCGTCCCTAATGTTCTGTCCTTTAATACCATCCGATCCGCAGTTTTATTGCTGTCGGCAGGTATAATCCATAAATGAAGGCAAGAGCTAACACGGTATACTTTGAGACAGACTATAGTTGGTATGTTTAGTGACCTTAAACAGAGTAAAGATAATTATTATTATTATTTAAATAAGTTCCTGGCTGGAAAGCTTTACTCAAAAATATGCGGCAATGATTTTTGATTGTTTAGTGATACATGGTGCAACGAATACAGGGTATGATATTGCGCATATTTGCTGACGTAGCGAGTGAGTTAACGAAGTTTTTTATTTGAATGTTTTTTCTAAATCCAGTTTAATTATTGTTTATTGTTTAAATTTTGTTGTATGACGAACTGAAATAAAACGATAACATTTCTTAACATTATTATGTTTAAAAATTTTTTTTAATGGTATTGGTCTTAAATCATTGCAGTAAATGGGAAATTTTAATTGATGCCCTAATTTTGTGTGGAAGTATTTTTAAAATTAATTGTATTTTATATAAAGAATTAATTTTCCTTTACGTTAACATAAGTTTTTTTTTGATAACCTATATGCATTTTCGTAACAAATTTAATAGAGGCAATTTTCTCGATGACATCATGTGCAAACCGAACCTTTTTCAAATGCCTGTGTATCCTACCTTGTATTTGTTCTACCATGACCATGTGCTTTTAGCTATTTCAAAAAGCGTTTAAAATATTTTTCAAGGTATAATATTCAATCGTTTTCTCTATGACCAGTACTGCATAAATGTTTTTAAATAAACCAATAAAAGTATGCAAAAACCGCAAAAGCTAATGAACCCTTTTAAATATCACGTTTGTTTACCAAAACCATTGACTTGCTTTATATTTAAATTCTTGTTGCAGTTGTTTAAACAACACATATAAAGAAAACCACAAAGTCATATATATCACCATTATATCAAAGTACAAAGGCATCTTTGGGGAGTGCCCAAAGTTACTCTGTATCGCATGACATCAAATCGGTTAATCATCGACCCACTAATATACAGGATGAGCACTTTCGAAAGTGATAGTTTTTACGATAAGCTGGATAGAAGATTTATTTATCAAATGTTTGTTCTGTTCTCTGTTTAGTATTTTATAAATGGGGTATCTGAAAAATACGTGCCTAAAATCGTTTTCGGCCAACTTAGTTTTAAGAAATATTGATGTTTTCCTTTATTTTTTAAAACGTATTAACTGATTTTACCCTTTTAAGTAGTCGACTATTAGTTTATTAACATCTTGAGTAAAAAGTTATTACAATTTCCAATCTACAACTTTATGACAACTCAGATATTTCTATCCGGAAGAAGATATATTTAATATTCTTTTTAACTTTTAAACAGTTTTCGTTGAATGACCTGCTTCACTTGAAAAAAAAAGTTGTTTCGGTTAAAAATTCAGGTAACATAAATATACCTTATTACGGGGCATAAGATAAAGACTAATTATTAGGTTTGTTCCAACAAGAAATCCGGTATCGTTTCGAAATCGTTTTTGAACTGTTTTTTTGGTGCGCTTAGACGCATCGAGCCTTAAAATAGTTTCGTGACGGTACGAAAAGTATAAACGTTGGATCGCTTTGCGGACGTTTTTGTTTTAAAAATATAACCCCCTACTTATTTTTTTTGGACAAAGTTAAAATATCACTATATTATCTACTTATTTTAAAGATAATTAAATTTAATGATGTGCTTAGGAGGTGTAAGAATGAATGTTTTTGAATAATTAAAAACGGGAAATAGAAAATGCAAAAGCACGTTGCACGCTATTCGCTAAATGTTAGGATTATGCAGAAAAATTAAATTAAGTTAAAGCGCACAAGAAAAGAAAAAATGTGATCAAATGGTTTAATTATACACATAAATTAAAAATTAAGATAATTTAAAAAGATAAACAACTTTTAACTTTCTTAACCCTTTTAAATTTTTTAACCTTATCATAAAATGAAATAAAGGTTTCCAAAATAATTAAACACCCACAAATAACACATAAAATAGGCTTACAGAAACTCGTTTTCCCTGCCTTAAAAAAAAATTAAAAATTATTTTTTAGACAAAATTTATTTAAGAATTAACAAATTAGGGAACTGCCGAATTATAATAAAATAGAAATCACGAAAACCGTATTAACAGGGTTTGCCCTAATGAAATTTTATTGTTATTTTTAAACTGATTGACATGTTTTCACACAGATGTCTTAATTTATAATAACTTAATTTTTGTTAACTTAAAATTAACCTTTTTTGCATAACCTACCTTAACAGTAAACATATGTAGATAAAATATGAAACAGTAAACAAAAACAGCTGTTAAAAATCAAAAAATTCCAGTGCCAAAAAATTTAAAAAAAGTCAACCCAAACAGTTTTCAATTTAGGCCATGTATCAGAAGGTTTGTTCCAGCACGTCAAAAAAACGTCACCTAACGATCACGCTCATGCGCAGTGATTAAAGTGCGTTCCAACAGAGACGTGATGGTTATCGGACGATCCTGTTTGTGTACCAACAAAACTTGGGATCGTTTAGTTACGGTTTCAGAATGGTAATTCTGATACATGGCCTAAATTTAAAACTGTTTGGGTTGACTTGCGCTTATCTTAATTTTTAAACAGCTGTTTCATGTTTATTGTTTCATATTTCATCTTCATATGTTTACTTGTTAAAGTGATTAAAAAAGTTAAATTAATTTAAGTTAACAAAAATTAACTTATTATAAATTAAGACATTTGTGTGAAAACATGTCAATCAGATTAAAAATAACAAAAAATTTGGGGTTACGTAGGGCAAACCCGGGGTTTTTTTCGTGATTTTTTTTTTGGTCCTTTTCTGGCAGTTCCCGGGGGTTTTAACTTTTTAAAAAAATTTTGGTAAAAAATTTTTTGTTATTTTTTTTTATAACGCGGGGGCTTTTAACCCCTATTTTATGATGTTTTTGGGAAAAGGGTTTAATTATTTTAAAAAGAAAACGTTTATTTTTTTTTATAAAAAGGTTAAAAAAAATTAAAAATAAGTTAAAAAAGTTAAAAGTTGTTTTTTTTTTTTAACTTAACTTAATTTTTAATTTATTTTAAAATTTTAAAACCATTTGAAATAATGTTTTTTTTTTTCTTGTGTGACTTTAACTTTTTTAAATTTTTAAATTTAATCTTTCTGCATAATCCTAACTTTTATTTAGCGAATGCTTTTAATTTCCCCTTTTTCCTTTTTAATTTTTAAAAAATTTTAATTTTTGTTTTTAACACAAAAAAAATTTAATTTTATTTAAAAGATGATGAATTTAATAGTATTTTTTTAACTTTGATCCAAAAATAAATTAAAAAAAAAGGGGGTTATTTTTAAAACAAAAAATTTAAAAATTTTTTTTTTTTAAAAATCCCCAAAGCTATCCAACGTTTGTACTTTTCGTACCGTCACGAAACTATTTTAAGGCCGCGCATACGTCTAAGCGCACCAAAAAACAGTTCAAAGACGATTTCGAAACGATACCGGATTTCTTGTTGGAACAAACCTGAAAATTACCGTTCTGAAACCGTAAAAAAATGACCCAAAATTTTTGTTGGTCCCGGGTCCCCCAAACCCGTTCTGGGGGAACGCACTTTAATCACTGCGCATGAGCGTGATCGTTCGGTGGAGGGTTTTTCGACGTGCTGGAACAAACCTATTGTATTTTTTAAACAGTGCGCATTCTGAAAAATAGCAGTTATTATGTTTTCTCTGTCTTTAAAATTTTGTTGATATTTCGTCACATTAACCATCTTAATCCTCCGTTTTGCTGAGAATCGTACCATTCACTCTAATATTTAGTTTTTTAAACCAATCTTTACGCCTGTCTGGAAAATAGTAGTAATAACTAATATTGTATTGAGGCAACAAAAACCTTGTTCAGTGGGTACCTCAAAAACTTAAAGATTTGCTATCAAAAAAAATTTTCCTGAAATATTGGCCAACACCCCAGAATAAACATACATGGCATTACAGTAAATATCTATAGCCACAAGAGCTTTAAAAAAACTTGGCTTATATCGATGGCTTAGTGTGAAAACCTCGTATTTCCATTTTTTTCAAAAATGACATTTTGGTGGTTTAAGATAGAAAATTACGTATATTATATAATAGCTCTTACAAAAATTCCATCTGCGCAGTGCTGCTCTCTGCGGGGGAAAAACAGGAACCAAATTTAGCTGCCCCAAGATTTAGTGGATTTGTTCGATACTATTACTAGAAGATAAACCCACTTGGCGATTTAATTTCACGACGTTGCGCAGGGGCGTCACTCGATGACTAAGATTCTGCTTGTCGGTTGGGAAAGCAGTGTTTTAAACCCCCTTTTTTAAAGTTTATTGTATTTTGGCATTACTTAATCCATCTAACATCAAACAGAAATCGGAATGCCATTTAAAAAAAGCTGTTTCTGGGGGAAAACAAAAAAAGAAAGGAAAATGCTGGGAAATTTGTCATCGAGTGGGCCCCAGGCGTGCGAGAGAGATCTTTTTGCGCATGGGTTTATTTTCTCGGGTAATAGTATCATGGATTTAATTAGTGTGAAGACTTTCTGTAAAGGGGATTTTCTGTATTTTTTAAGTGTTCACAGTGTGTTTTCCCCCCTTCAAAAAAAATTTGTGGGCGTTAGTTTAAATCCAAAAAAAAGTAATTTGGGGTATTTATAACAAGTGTGGTAAAAGATTTTTAGCGCACGCGGAAGTTTGCAAAACGAGCCAAAGGCGAAAATTTTCATTTACTTAAAAACCTAAAACCGTTTACCCTCGAGGGGTTTTATACTATTTTATCTACAACCATCAGGTTTTTTTGGGGGAATAATTTTTTTTTTACGCTTATCCCAATTTTACACTAGAAATTGATTAAACTACAAGTTACCTCAATCGGTGTGAGCCATTTCAAAATGAACCCCCCAAAAGAAAGCCATTTCAATCGGCAGTCGTAAATATAGGGGGAAAGTGAGTAACTCGACTATTACGTTTAACTTTTTTTAACATTATCTTATGTCAGGTAATTTACGTGAAGAGTAATAATTGTTAAACGATGTTTAAATAAACGATTTTCGGAAAGTCCTTAGTACAAAATGATCTTACCGCACTAGTGCGGTAAAGTAACAGTTACCACACTAGTGCGGTAAAAATGACACTTCCCCCAAAATAGTTTTGTAACCTTAGTTACCGCACGATTGTAGATAAAAAATTATTTTATATTCTAGGGGGGAAACGGCCCATGAGTACCGAAAACTATTCCAACTTAATTTTTTAAATCCCTTTTAAAGTCCCCCCCTGATGATATAAATGCATGTTGCCAAAAAGGGCCACCTGGTGCCATAAAACCGAAATTGTTTAAACAATTGCGAGGAACTGTTTTTTTTTTAAACCGGGGAATTTTTTTTTTTATTCTTTTTTTTAAATACAAAAAAAAAGTTCCTATGACTTTTTGCGATAAAGTTAATTTTTTTTTGGGGATATGAATTTTTTTTAAAATTCGAAAAATCTCAAATTTGGTACTTTTGACCCATGAAAAATATAATATATTAAAAATGAAAAAAAAACATAAAAAATATTTTTTTTTATTTTTTAAACAAATTTCCTTTTTAATTAAAAACTCAAATTTGGGGCTTTTGACCCATAAAAAATATATATTAAAAGAAAAAAAAAAAAAAAAAAAATATTTTTTTTTTCTTTTTTTCAGTGGTTAATAATATCCTTGATTGAGATTTTTAAAAATATTTTTTTTTTTACAGGTTTTTTTGGTTGTTTATTACGCGCGCTTACAACTAAAATAAAGTTTTAAAAAATTTTGTAAAATTACTTTGGAAAAAAAAACTAGACCAGGGGTCTCCAAACTACGGCCCGAGGGCCACATCCGGCCCGCGGACAGATTTTGTCCGGCCCGCGGAGAGCTAGCATACTTGAAAACTCCTTTTAGAGAACAAATAATTTTTATAGCAAATTAAATTTAGTTTACTGAAGTATTCTAATTTTATGTTGAATAATTATTAATATGACATCTACATTGATATGGTCATGGGCTAACTCCGCTAACTCATAACATTCTTGTAGGCTTATTGTTATTGTTTTTGTGATAAGTTGGATAAAGAAACACAGAATTGTAATGAGTAAAGACATGTATAATATGCAGAAAATTTAACTTCAGTATATAATAACTAACAAATTATTGAAATGAATCCAACTAACATTTTATACATTTTAAATAATCACATAACTTATAACAAACATAATGACATATGAAATACTAATGAGATTTATGTAATTGAGATTTTCCACTGACAATAGTTTGTAGTTGTGGACTAATTTTACTTGTACCAATTATTAAAAGTTAATTTCGATCTGTAAACATTTTTGTGTACTTCATTTTGGAGAAGGTTTTCTCACACAAATAAGTAGTACCAAAAACAGAAAACAGACCACGAGCAAATTTATGCAAATTATCAAATTGTGTCAGTGGAAGACTCTTATAAAATTCCAACAAAGATGAGTTTTGATATTTGTTCTTAATTATATCACTGCATTGTAGATCAATCATTTCCATTTGAAGTTCCGGGGCTAGGGTTTCAATGTCAGTATCAAAAGGATTCTGAAAAATCTTAATTTGATTCGCAATGGCATCAAAGTCCGAGAAACGAGTATCAAAATTTATCTTCAAAGCACTCAAAGTTTCGATTGCAAAATCGATAGGAAACTCAGTCTCAGTAGTGTGGCTGAATATTTCACATGTTTTAAAATGTGAAAAACATTTACTTCGTAGTTGTGATTGAAACAGTCTCAATTTCTTCCGGAATGATTTGATATTAGTGTATAAATCAGGAAGATGCTGGTTTTCTCCTTGCAATCCCAAATTCAGTTCGTTCACATGTTTTGTCAAATCAACATAGAATGCTAACTTCCACAGCCATGCGTTGTTTTGTAATTCAGTAAGAGGGCGATGCTTTTCATTCAAAAAAATTTCGATCACTGCTCGAAGTTCAAAAAAGCGCTGAAGGACTTTCCCACAACTAAGCCAGCGTACGGCAGTATGATAAGGTAAGTCAGTTTCTCAATCTCTTCAATAAATTGTCGAATTGTCGGTGATTCAGCCCAAAAGATCTGATAAAATTAACAGTTGATATGACTGGTTTCAGAACGTCAGACATATCAAACATTTTCCGCACAAAGACTGTTGATGAATGATACAATGTAAGACTAATGGTTTTGAACCACCGTCATTTTCTACAGCCTTTGACACAAGAGCGACCACTCCTTTATCTTTCCCACTCATGTTTTTGCCTCCATCAGTTGTAATACATTTCAAGTTTTTCCATCGAAGGTTCTTTTGATTAATGGCCATTTCAACTCCTTTAAAAATATCTGTACCAGTAGTTGTGCCATGAATACTATACATATCAAGAAGTTCTTCGTGCACTTCATAGCTTTATCTACTCCTCGAATATAAATCAACACCTGAGCAGTATCTGACACATCCGTTGACTCATCCAAGGCCAAAGAAAACCACTCAAAATGTCCATTTTTGTCGAACAGTTGAGAGGATATATTTTCAGCGATGTTTTCTACCCTTCGAGCCACAGTGTTTGCTGACATACTGACAGTTTTTAATAAATTTACCTTTTCAGGGCACATTTCTTCGGCTACTGCAATTATGCATTCTTTGATCATTTCTCCATCGGTGAATGGTTTTCCACGTTTTGCAATTTCAAGAGCCACACGAAAGCTGGCACGAGTTGCAGCCTCTTGTTCAGTTTTGAGTTTTGTAAATGAAGATTGCTGCGATTTCAATCCGCGCTGCATAGCTTCGAATTTTCTGTCCGCAAACTTCCTGTATATTTTGAGTAATTTTGAAAATGTTTTGTTTCATAATGACGTTTAATGTTATTCTTTGAGAAGGCTATGCTTTCTTTTAAACCCAAACATAGTGCTTTTACGGGTCAATTGAAATACTGAATGTTCCACGATCTTTGAATTTTCTGCATTCACTATCAATTTTCGCTTCTTTTCCATACTACTAATTCACACACAAAGCAACAATTCAAATCAAAATACTTTATAAAGATGTCAAACTTAAACACGCACAAACACGTTTTAAGGAGGTATGCAATATTTTTTAACAACAGTGTCATAGGAACTGACTTGTGGTTGCGCCACTAGCCTTCTTATATATTCCAATTACTGCCATCTAGAATGAGTGGAAGACACAGAACTTTCTCGAACCAACGAGATTATTCTGTACGTGCTATTAGCGCCATCTGTTAGCGATAAAAGGTACTACCTATTTCCTTGTGCCCACCAGATGTCGTGTCACGTTACTCCTCATGGCTCGTACTCTACGACTAATCTAAAATTACAAATAATGACAGGAAAATTAATAATATGCAGTGTTGCCGTTTTGCGGACTTTAGTCCGATTTGCACCCTTTTTTAAACTTTTGTGTACTCTTTGGACTTTTTTTTCATCAGTGGACTATTTCACTTCTTACCACCGGAAACAATGATAATATGGTTTTGGCCCTCGGAACTTACTGGGAAATAATAGGGCCCCCTAAGGCTGAAAAGTTTGGAGCCCCCTGTCCTAGATTTTACTAGGCAACTAGGGCAGCAGTCAGTTTTTTTGTATTCTGTAAAATTTATATTTTGCCAACGGGTTTTTTCCTACTCGATATTTTTTCCTCATATTCCCAGAAATAGACTAACACTAATGCGTCTGAGTATAGATCATCTGAAGAAGCCACTTTTTCTGTCGAACTGCTGCCAGTAGACGTTTTTCCTTCCATTGAATTTTCCAAATCTGTAAATCTCTTATTAATAAATGTTACTTCCTCTACAAAACCTGTAGTTGGTACTTGGGCGATTTTTATTTATTTATTTATTTATTATAGTAAATTTTAAGCCTATGTAGAAATATGTGTAACTTTAATCAAACAAAATGATTTAATAAAATGTTGTAAATTGCAGTAATATTTTCTGGTGTACACAGGATTTGGACGTTAATAAAGAAAAAGTTAATTTACTCTGTCTAAGATGGGGGGCTAAAAAAAAATCTTGTTTTTAAAATTAGTTGAAAAATGTTTGGTGATCAGATAATTGGCGTTAAAGCATCTAAAACATTCCAAAATATTTTAAGAGAAGCGAAATACCGGCATTGATCAGATTATTTTAACAAAATCACAATAGATGTTATTTAGGAGAACAATCAGTATGTGTAAAAAATATTTACAAAGACCTAATTTTTAAATATTGATCTACCATAACAACTACAACTGGTACTTCTAGCAACTACTTTAAGATATAAAATTAATAATAGTTAAAGTTATGATAATAATACCAGTATAAATAAATATAAATCACACTGTAAAAATTTTAAACCAACTCCGTTAAAAACCAAATATGGGTCCGCCCATATAATTGATGCTTTCAAAAAAATAAACTCATTTCCCTAAATAATTATTGATATTATTGATTAATTATTCAAAACCAGTGTGAGGGTAGACGCTATTGTATGGTAATGGCGGGACCATTGATTCACCTAACAATACCAAAGAGTATACACAATGTTAACTTGGTAATGGTCTGATTATAATAACAACAATAATTTTTTTTTTTTATTTTCTTGGAATATAATTTTTGGGAGGCGTCTTTTTTTCCCATGTTAAAAAACATATGCAAACGCCCCCTATAGATGGATATAATAATAATGTTTATAGAAGGCCGTATAAACATACTGAGAAACATTTTTTTTCGAAATTTACACCAACACCAGCAACAGCGAACTGATCATATAACTTCTTCAGACAGATCGAATCAAAGCGTGGTTTTGGCGGCTTAATTCGCTAGCTTATTAAATTTAAGTCACTTTAAAGAAACGAAATAAAAATTTAAAGATTTTTATTAAATTAAAAACTTTATAGGTTTTTTACATAAAATTAGAACAAGTCTAGGGAGTTAAAAACATGTGTTTGTATATGTGAATAAAGAACAACACGTGATTTGTGTATCTTAAAGGGCTTTAAATAAAAAATGTAAAAATTTATATTAACCATAAATACTTTTGTTTATTGTGATTGTGATTTTTAAATATGCAATTCGTAGGCGTCTAATTCACAATGGATCTGAAAAAAAAATAGAAATTACCAATTTTACCAGAGCAAAGGTAAATTACGTTCGTTTTGTGTCACTAAAGTTTAGCTTTACTCAAAGAAAACTTTTTCAGGAATGTTTCAACGGGGGGTTACAGAAAACTTAAAAGGAAACCAATATGTTTTAAAATAAATATTATTAATCGTTTTGGTTCAATGTTTTTTATAATATTTTTTATAATGATCTTTTAAGTTGAAGTTGGCAATTACTGCTGTGGTATCAGCAGTGTTCGAAAAAATTATCTACGCATAGAACGTCGACTCTACATTTTAAAACATCTTTATTTTTAATAGAACACTTGTTAAGTCCTGCACAAAATATTTTTAAAATCACTAAAAGTTGGCTTTCCAAACCATACCCCATCCGAAACAAAAAATGCAATGTATAAAAACTGTTTTCTTGTCTTGAATAAAAGGCACATATTTTAAAACCTTTTTGTGCTTAAATATTTAAAACAAAAACCTAATAGGGTACCGGATTTCAAAATCCTATAACTGGGAAAAGAAAACAACGCTTAGCAACCTTAATATCATCCAAAAATAAGCCACCAACTCTATCAATGACTCCACTTTTATATAAACATATATATATATATATATATATATATATATATATATATATATATATATATATATATATATATATATATATATATATATATATATATATATATATATATACATATATATATATATATATATATATATATATATATATATATATATATATATATATATATATATATATATATATATATATATATATATATATATATACATATATATATATATATATAACTATATATATATATATATATATATATATATATATATATATATATATATATATATATATATATATATATATATATATATATATATATATATATATATATATACAGGGTGTCCCAAAAGTAATGGGAAATAATGCAATTTACTTAAACTTACCTTATCAAACAGTTGATATTAACAAAGATACAGGGTGTTAAACTTTTAATTTTGCTTTTGTTTTCTCTTAATAATTATTTAACCAAATGATCTAGCGGTACAAAATTTGGTATCTGGGGTTTTCTGGGGCGAAAAATTTAAATTAGTCCACGCTTTTGATGTTGCTACTAGGGGCGTCAGCTACGACCTACCTTACTTGTTTTTAGATGTCGTAACTTTTTAAACAGAATATTGGCTGTTCATTAATAGATTTTATAAATCAGTCTATCAAAATATACTGTTTCATTAAAGTCTCTATGGAACGACAGTTCTAGAGATAATACACTTCAAACGATTTTGCATTTTTTTATGGAAAATGAATTTTGGCTAATTGTTTTTAAACTTGGCATAGTCATAGGTTCTGTGCATGTCAAGGTCTTCCCAGGGCTGAAGCCCAGCACTTTCCAGCCCCAGAAATCACCACCAAACCACTGGGGTTGAGGTTGAAAATTGGTTTTGGGAGGTTGAAGAACGTTTTCGGTTTGTGCCTGGAGACCTTTAAAATCAACGATGTTAAAATATCTACTCACTAGTTTTGAGTATTGACGAAGAATTTCTCTTCATAAAAGAATACGGCATCATACAGGTACGTTCTGAGAATGAGCACTATCTCATTCAATCGTCTGTTGATCTAATCGTTCATCGTGTGTGTAATAAGCGTCAATGTCATCGCGTTAAGTATCCATAAGTCAAGTGGGACAACGTCTCATTGCAACTATCAAGCATCGGATATTCGTTTTAACTCAGCCCCATTAAATTTTTGTACCCACCGTCATTGTTAAGAAGTATTAAGAAAAACGAAAGCAAGGAATTAAAAGTTTAACACCCTGTTTCGTCTTTGTTATTATCAACTTTCGGAGTAAAGGCAGAGTTTACGTAGTGCAATATTTCGACCTAAGGAGAATCTGCTGTTGCTCTGTGTCCCATTACTTTTTGACTGTATATATATATATATATATATATATATATATATATATATATACTCTTTATATATATATATATATATATATATATATATATATATATATATATATATATATATATATATATATATATATATATATATATATATATATATGTAACACTTTTAACTATCCATATGTTAAACTTCCGAGCTTCCAACCGTGTTCGTACCATATTTTTAGAATATCTGAACTGTTAAACTGCAAAGGACTTTCCTTCCTCTATAAACCTCAAAGTATTTAGGTCTCTTTCTTCATTAAAAATAATGGTACATAAGTATTGGGGCTTTAGGCTTTTATGACCTTATAAAGATTCTGTTTCCCTTTAAGGACACTCTTAAAAGCAATAAAATATAGAAACTAAACGCAAAAAATGCTGCAGCAAACCAATGCTTATATCAATGTCTTAGAAAAAATACATAACATTTAATCCTTCTTTTACGATCTTCAGGCAAAGGCACAGCAGTAATTACAATTTATGCTTTATCGAAAGTAGAAACATCACTTCAGGGGCCCAAGTTTGATTTAGTATTTTGATTCGATTGCGGTATACGACCGGATGCGCTACTACAGATAGCAAACACACTACTGGTTGTTTTCATGTTTTTTAACATATCTTATTATTAATTTACCTAGGGCAATTACGCACTGCAGTATCGTATTCAATAATTTAGATATGTTTAACGTTTTGGGGGTTTTTTAACTCATAAGTACACTTAAGCGTGCGTACCTATTTCTTGAAGGTCCGGCAGCTTTCCGTAGGCGTGGTAATCTTTGTGGTCGTTAAAGATTTGATCAAATTACGGAATAATAATAATAATAATAATAATAAGCTTGTCTTTATTAAGAACTGAACAGGTAGGTACAGTACTTACAAGGCAGAAGTCTATTGCTTCTAGAAATGCCAGCTACTCAACATTAACCTATTTAAATATAAACATGTTTCATCTAATGTTAGCCAATGCTGAACAATATAACTTAATTATCATCTACATCTGATACACTTTTTGTTTATAGTATAACAACGTTTTGCTTAGTTAATAACAATGATTTAAGCATTTTACGGAAAGAATAAAGAGTTCAATACTAAAATAAA
>JAHBCN010016540.1:0-19523 GCA_019359885.1 Listronotus oregonensis
CGCCCGAAAAAGTTTATAAAATTGGGGGAAAATTTTAAAAACCCTTTAAAAACCCAAAAAAAAAAAAAGGTTTGAAAATTTAAGGAAAAAAATAAAAAGCCCGCTAGAACTAACTAGGACCGACCAGAACTAATTTGAATTGGAAAATAAAAAGCCGCTTTTACTAACCAGAACTAACTATGAGCGACCAAAACATTTTTATTTTTAAATTTGGGAAAATAAAAAGCTGCTTGAACTAACCAGAACTAACCATGACCGACCAGAACTAAGGGCTTTTGAATTTCGGAAAATAAAAAGCCGCCTTAACTAACCATGACCGACCAGAACTAAGGTCTTTTGAATTTGGGAAAATAAAAAGCCGCTTTAACTAACCATGACCAACCAAAACTAAGGTCTTTTGAATTTAGGAATATAAAAAGCCGCTAGAACTAACTATGACCGACCAGAACTAAGGGCTTTGGAATTAGGGAAAATAAAAAGCCGCTTTTACTAACCAGAACTAACTATGAGCGACCAAAACAATTTTTTTTTTGAATTTGGGAAAATAAAAAGCTGCCTTAACTAACCATAACCGACCAGAACTAAGGTCTTTTGAATTTGGGAAAATAAAAAGCCGCTTTAACCAACCAAAACTAACCATGACCGACAGAACTAAGGGCTTTTGAATTTCAGAAAATAAAAAGCCGCTTTAACCAACCAAAACTAACCATGCCCGACAGAACTAAGGGCTTTTGAATTTCGGAAAATAAAAAGCCGCTTTAACTAACCAGAACTAACCATGACCAACCAGATCTAAGAGCTTAATAACAGAGTGAAAATCTTAGCACTCATGTGTAATGTAATAATTTAAAGATATTTAATTCCCCAAGAATTCGGAGAATTTTGTAATTTTTACCTACCATATTTAAATGTTTTAAATATTGATAATTATATACATCCTACCTCTGGCTTTCCCAGAATTTGGTTAAAAATATTTCATGGGATAAAAATAGAGTTTAGAAGTAGCCCAAGGCTAAGTTCAACAAGTTGTACTAACCCTTCTGTGGTCTTAACCTATTGCATAACCGGCTAATATCATCGCCATTTAAGATCGCACTGTCATCAGCGATTTACGACCGAACAGATCCGTAATATAATAAGAATCAATAAAATATTCAGTTTGCAGTTTAGCAATACCATCAAACTTTGCTTGTGGTTAATTATAGTTGGTAGTATTTTCGCAAAAATCTGCAGTTACAGAAACTTTTGCAACCAGAAAGTCACTTATCAAATTTGGGTGCAGCTTAAAAGAAAAATACAAAACTTTACCAAATAAAGCATAAAATCTTCTTCCATCATTTGCCACAACATATTTGTGTGAGTCAGGATGTTTAGTTTATGAACCAATTCTAAATATTGATCACGCCTTAAAACCGAACCAGATATTCGATTAGAGCTGTCGAGTATCACAACAGACGTAGCCGTGTTAAGTAAATCCAGACAGGCTCATATATCTCATACATTTTTTGGTTCACTTTTGATTTTGGATGTTTGTTAATACTATTTGAAATAAATATAATCACGACTGATACCTTCCACTTCTTGCATTTCCTTCTTTACATATTTTGGGAATCCCTGATCTAAAGCAAAATAATATTGTTGATGAGAAAAAAATCGGAGTTGGTGCCAGTAGTGAGCCCCGGGGTCTGAATCTAAAAGTGAGGAGGGTGATAAACATTACTGAACCTAGGCCTCAGTAGGCCCGTTGTGCTACCTTCTAAAGGGAACTCCTCACTCAGTGCGCCGCCCATCCTACTGATTTAAAGTAGGTGACAACATCGCCGAGGGAAATCTCCTTAATGTCGGCCAAGGAAAGCCAATACTCGATCTTCTCTTGGACGAGAGTGCAGGGCAGTCACAAAGGATGTGCTCCTGTTCTCAACCTCTACACAGAGGTGTCATTTATACCCACTCTAAAGAGGTGTTGACAATGTCCAGTAAGAACGCCCGTGATTGGACGAAAGCTCGCCCTAGGCATTGCCAAGTAATGTTTAGCTGTATCTCTGTCAGGATAGTCAGTAACTCCCTGAAAAAGTTACAGTTTACTGTCGTCTTGTAAACTGCTGATAAAAGTGTCTTTTGAATAGGTCCCTCATCGCAGACCCTGTCAGACCTACAAAAGGTTCTGGTCCAAAAGGTTTGGTCCCGGCAGCCTTCCTGGCCAACGAGTCAGCAATGCGGTTGCCTCTGGAGTGAGCGTGTCCTTTGGTCCAGCAGAGAGTGACAACATTCCTGCTGGAAGCGTCCACAAGTGCACGGTGATATTCTAGAACCAGACCCGAGGTATAGCGTGGTTCCCTTAGGGCTAGTAGTGTCTGTCTGCAATCCGTATGGATAAGCATGACTTTATCAGTGATGTTCCTACTGCTTATTTCTTTTGCAGCTATGGTTATGTATTCGATTCTCCTTTGACGTCAATTTTGTAGGGTTTGTGAGCCTGTGCTTGTACCACAGCATTATTTGAATCGTTTATAAGAGAGGAAATTGGATGGACAAGAACAAAATGTAGGTGGAAGGTCGTAAAAAGGAAGTTTGTTAAGGAGCACATCATACTAGACCTAGTCAAAAAGTTCAGATATGTTAAAACGAACAATCTGAAATTTACCAATATTTAAACCTGATGTGGAACAAAAATTTGGGTAATGATAATATTTAGGCACACTGCAGTGCGTCAGGCCAAGTTCCAGCCCTACGCACGCGTTGTGTATTTACACGAACAATTTCAGCGTGTTTTTCACCATATCATAGCAAGGTTATCGTTCCACATAAAGGTATAAAATTTGGTATGTAAAAGGAAAAAAACGAAGGAATTTGAAAACGATATTTTTTATTAACACTCCAAAACGTCACTATCTGAATAAATCGACATATGCGATTAAAATACTTTAAAATACTTCTCTTTGCCAGAAAAGTGGTAAAATACGAAAAAAATAAGAAAACTAAATAATTCCGACCCTGAAATCATCAATAAGTCTATGCAAACGACCGTTCGAAAAACAATCGTCAAACCGCTGAAGATAGCAATAACAAAACGGAAAGTGATGGTCCCGACACGATCATCATAAAGAGTGCCGTCGTCGGTCGGTAGACGACCTGGCTTAACCTTTGAAGAAGGTTTTCAAGTTCACGCTTCAACGCGAAGAAGGAGAAGAAATAAAAGGAATTCCGAAGATCGGTAATAATTATTGTCTTTTGTAAGAAACGTGACGATGATGCGCCTCTCGATCGAAAGGTCAGAAAGCGCATAGCAAAGTGTCCTTGGGGAAGAGGTAAAAGCAGATGCATGATATTTTGGTAAAAATTTTGTTTTCACCAGTGGTGACGAAAGGATGATTGGAAAACAAAAATTCACCCATCTAGGAACTAAAGGGTATAGCAGATTTTGTTGTGGTTATACTACTAACCAGAAAGTATTTCTCTTTTAATCCGAATACTCTGTATGTATCCAAAATTAGACCTTCTTTAGAATATTGTTCTTGTGTCTGGGAAATGGGGACTCCTACAACACTTAGCATTCTGGACTTCCATTCAAAGAATAGCTGTTCGTATTATTAATGAGCAGACGCTTACAGAAAAGCTTCCTCCTCTTACCCACCGTCGAGCGGTAGGAGATCTGTAGCTCTTCTATAGGTATTTTTAAGGCCCCTACTTAGAGGAGTTGGCCAATATAATTCCTCCTCTAGCAGCTCCCAACAAAGCAACACTTGGTGCAACTTTTATTGATCCTTTTACAGTTTAACTAGAGGGGCCCGAACTTCTTGCTTTCTTCGTTCCTTCATCCCTAGAGTGTCCAGACTAAGAAACCTGCTACACGCAGAAGTTTTTCCTTCTTCTCCAAACTTCCTCTCACGACACTTTAGACACCCACGGTACTTTAGTACTTAGGCCTCAGCCTTCGTGGACTGTTCAAAGATAGAAAAAAAATGTAGGTTTGGCTGCCTATCTCTTGCTGTCATTAAGTGATCTTAAAAAATGACCTAATAACAGCAATTTTTTTTAACTTTTCGTTCCCTAAAACTAATAAAGCTACGAATGTGATTCCAAGCCAAGCTGTAGACAATATTATGAAAAATATTACGTGTATCTATCTTAATTATTCTACTAATAATAAATACATTTTTCAATAGAAATAATATTTTTTTGGCCATTATTAATGAGTTCTAACCTTTTGACCACTTTCAAAAAATTCTTAAGAGCCCGCGAAAATTGGATCCAATTTGGGGTTCGGGGCATAATGTTTTTCTCAAAAACGGTATAAGTTATCGATAATTTTCAAAAACTATATGAAAGCCAACACTTAAATCTAGGCTTCTGCTGTAATAGTTTTTTAACTTTGGATTTAGTTTTTAATATTTCCTTGAGTAAAAGTCACCCTAAAATCGGTTATGTTTAGATACTATTTTTTCCTAACTCGACTCATATTTCAAAAATCCGTTACAGCAGAGGCATGGATTATATCCTTACCTTTAAAATGGTGTATAATTTATGTCATTTAAGTGAAAAATAGTTACCGAAAAACGTTATCTACTATAGGCTTGCAATCGGAAACAACATCGCATCGATACACCGAATTTGGAAGAACCTAAATAAAATATAATATTTTTAATGCGGCTATAAGAAAACTTGGTAGTGGGAGTTTGTTGGTTTTCCCCCCGTCTCCCGGGCCTTTCGCCCACCCCCAAGGGGTAGCATAAAGCCCCCTTAAAAAAAGTGTTTTTTTTTTTTTTTTTTTTTTTTTTTTTTTTTTTTTTTTTTTTTTTTTTTTTTTTTTTTTTTTTTTTTTTTTTTTTTTTTTTTTTTTTTTTTTTTTTTTTTTTTTTTTTATGATTTAGATTACCCATTGCTTTCCAAATTTTAAATTTTAAAAGGGGAAAAAATTTTAAAATGCCCAAACGAAATCATAAGCCCTTTATTTTCTGAAAAAACAAGACAAATTTTGGATGAATATAATATAAATTTATTAAATATTAAACAATTACAAAAATATAAATATAAAAAAAATAAATAAAATATATAATAAAAATAAATATATATAATATATAAATCAGAAACTTTAGAATATTTAATTAAAAAATTACACGAAAAAACCAGAAGGATTTACTGCCATTCGAGCAAGAGATGACTTCATCTTTTATCCGATTGTTAAAACAGTCTTTGGCTTCAGAAGTGTTTGATTATACTGATTTCTAGCTTCGAGTCTAGCCTGTTGATATTCAGGATTAGGATTTTAAATGAAACTTTTTAAGAGATTAAATTTTTAAAAGTAAGATTTATTTAAAAAAATAAAACAAAACATCACCACTGGCGAAAATGATGACTAAAAACCAATAAAACAACCTATGCATCTTTAAACATCACATCTTCAATATTTTTTTAAACAATAAGTGTATTAATGTCAACGATAATAGGTCTCTGTGAGAATGCGATGGTATTTGTTCTGATCGGTTTATGGTTAATTTCAGGATTAAATTATACAGGGGTGTGAAGGAAGGACCTTTGTATTATAAAAGAGTGGCTTGTCATTTTACTTTTAAAATAATGTAATAGACTTTATAAAAAATTGTCTATGAAGGCAGTGACGCAAAAAGTCAGCTACTTAATAAATTCTCAAATTTAATTGTCAGGTTTCTACTATAACCCTAAATGAAACTTTTTTTAATTTTGATATTGAAATAAATTCTATGAGATAAGTCAGTTCGTTTTTTTTATTATTATCTTCAATGGCCTTTGGGATTTAAATCAACATATGTTTAATTGAGTAGGCACCTGTCACAAAACTAGGAAAATTGTTTTTGGTTTCCTTTTTTAAAAGATTATTAGGTTTTTAAAAAACATAATTTTTTAATGTCAAAAGAAAAAATGAAGGACAGTACATACCGCTAAAAATTCAAAAAAGAGTTCGGGGAAAAGTGTTTTAGGCAACTCATTTCACTATTTGGGGATTTAAATTGGTTTTAAAGCCCCCGGACTTAACTGCACCAGATTTTTTCTGGGGGGCTTTTAAATAAAAAGGTTTTTTGAACTCGTCCAGAAAACAACCAAGATCTTAAAGTCGAATTCCTGAAGAGTTTCCGGTAAAAGATAAGGTTTTCCTTAAACGTGTCATGAATTATTTTTGTCAAATTTAAAAAGTGCATTAAGTTAATGACTTACTTAAAAGACGTAATTTTTAAAAATTTGGATAAGTTGTATGTTATAGTAAATACCAAAGAGTCAATTGTAATTTGTAACACAATGTTAGTTTTGTTAAGTTTTAACAATTTTAATGAGCAATTAAAATGGGTCTATTATGAGAAACCCTGTAGAGTAAAATTTGTTTGTTCTAAATAAATTAATAGTGTATTTCAAAAAGTCCGCATTGTATGAGAAATTTGTTTAGATTAAACTTAAATAAAATTTAAGTTTGGAATTAATTTTTGCTTTAATTGGATAAAAAAATCAAGCAGACTTGGTCGCTTACGTAAATGCCACCTGTATGTCAAAATTGACACTTTGTTCAAAAATGTGTAAAAAAAGACATTATTTGGGAGAATTTTAAAATAATTTATAAGGGAAAAAGTTGTTTTTAATGCAATGCAATGAAGTGGATTTTTTCAGTACTTTTGACATATAAAAAAAAACTTAAAAATCTACTTCATATAACCCAAATTAACGGATTTGTCAAAAAAATGCTTACCTCCTTATAGTATTTTTAAAAGAATTTTTGCCTTACACCATTTTTTGGAAATACCAAATTTGGGAAATAAAATTTGGGTGGAGTGTGCAAAGTTAAACACACTTGTAAACCCCAAAAAGTTCTGGGGTTGAAATTCTCACACAGTTAAAGGGTAATGCCAGTAACCCCGGGCCCTTAAAACCTAAAACATACGCAATGCATTACAATATCGGGTTTTTAAGCAGTTACAGCCACCTAACTGACTCCTGTATTTCTACGGAAACATTCATATTTTCAAAAAACGGAGTAAGAAAGGCAAGTTCTATTAAAAAGCATTTTACTAAAAAATACTATACGTTAATATGGCTTAAATGAGTAGATTTTTAAAATTATTTTTAATTCTTTCAATTAATGCTTTTTTACAGTTTAAAAAAAATGTTTATTTATAAGGTGTCTTTTTAACCATGGATTTTTTAAACAAATTAAAGGCAAGTAACATAAGTTTTTTTTTTTTAAATTTAATACAGTAAAGAAAAATTCCCAAAACTTATCTACGTTTCGGTGAAATTCTACCATCGTTTTTAAGAGAAAATTAATCTTAAAAAAAAAGTGTAAAATTAAAATTATTTTAATTTATTATAAAAAGTAAGAAATTCCAAGAGCTTTTTGTTAAAATATAAGAGGTAATGTCTGAATGGTGGTAGATTTGCTCTTCAAACGTAAATATTTTGACTTTCAAGGGGTTTTTTGTTTTATAGTGTGTAGCTTTTCGAGTTCAAACTTACTAATATGTATATTTAAAAATACTTTAGGGTTGAAATAAAGATTACATTGAGAGTTAGGCAACTGGGTCAGCAAGTTCTCGTTTTTTTTAATTACTAAAAAGCGCCTTTGGATTTTTATCCGCTTTGTTGTAGTGAAAGTACATGCTCTAAGGAATATCCACATTTTTTTTTGGTTGGTACTTGTATATTGGAACACTGATAAAAACAATTACTAAAATAGTTTTTATTTTTTGGATAATTTAAAAATCTGTATAAATGTCATAAAAATCTTAAAATATTTTTTAAAACGTTTTAAAAGACTGGCATTAGCCCTATATTTTTATCTATTATAGTTTTTGAGGAGAATCGATTTGAAAAATCATAACCTTTGCGTGGTATCTCAAAAACCGTTTGAGAATCCATGCCAAAAATAGGAGGTTTGATGTTTTCAGAGTGTGCACATATTTAAACTCATACTATAGTCCAGTAAATTAAGGGACAAAGCTGTAAATAAATCTGTACAGTTTTCCCTTGTCGCGCAATTCTTAGGTCTTTGGGAATGCTTTCGAGCGAAAAAAAGTTTATTAACATTAACAGGTGGGAAAGGGCGGAAAATGGCCCTTAAGGCCCGAAAAATGGGTTTCCCGCTAACATCTGCCAAAATATGCGAATTGGAGGAATTTTTGTTAAAAAAAAAGGGACAAAAATGGTCCTTATAATTTTTTTCGAAAAAAACGATAGTTTTCGAGATAACGGGATCCAAAAATCCCCTCATTTCAGCTGCCCTCACCCCTAGAATGCCGCTATCTTCATGGATTTACTAACGGGAAATTGTTATTACTCGGGCAAAATGTACATTTTTTAATCATTGAAAGTTCATTGAAATGGGAAAACCGTAAACCCATCATTGCAATAATTTGGGCCATTCTGATTTTCTAGAATATTTCAACAATATTTTTTATCTCATTAATTTATTGTATTTTTTGAAAAATGGTTTGTTATTAAATTTTTTTTATAATAAAACCCTTAGAAATTTTCAATAACCAGAAAATTTTTTTTTACCATTTTCTTGCGTTTTAAAAAATTTTTTTGTTATTGCATTTTTTTAGCCTACCACCCATCTATCCAGTGTGGGAAATGGTTTTTAAAGGCTTTTTTTGCGAAAAAAAAAAGGTAAGGACCTTTTTGTAGATTTCGAGGTGATCTTTATTTTTTGTCAAAAAAATTTTTAATTCCCATTTCGGATATTTCGAAAAACTTTTTTTGGGACTTTGGGATTTTTGGGTTTCCATTCAACGTGACAAACTTTTTTCGCTCAAAACATTTGCGAAAACCAAAAAATTGCGCCAAAAATAAAAAGTAAATTTATTTAAAAGCTTTGGGAACTTTTGGTCTTCAAAATTGGGCCCACTAGTTTTTACAATATCCTCCTTACCAAAACTTTTTATCCGTTTAAGACTTTCGGGGTTTTTTCTAAAAATTGTTTAATTTTGGGTGCCAAAGGTTCTTTTCTTTAAAGAAAATTTTCCCCCGTTTTTTTAAAAAACCATTGTTAAAAAATTTTGCAAATCAAATTTTCAAAAAATTATCTCCTTTTGGTTAATTGATAATAAAACCCAAACAAAACCCCAAATTTTCAAAAAATATAGAAATTAAAATTTTTACCTTAACCTTAAAATGAACATTTTTATATTAATAAAAAAATTAAAAGAAAGCCATTTTAAAAAGATTAAAAACTTTTTAATAATTTTTTAGATAAACTCATTTTAAATCCTTTTTGCTATTAAACAATAAAAGATTTAAATATAAAAAAAATTTTTTAAATATAATATATTTTTTTAAAATTATTATTAATTTTAATTGGGTCCCAACAAACATTGAGATACATTTAGAATTAAAAAAGGACATATCTATAATTAAAAAAAGATCTTTTAGAAATAATTTGTTTCGGGAATATCATTTATTTTTTTTTGGCATCAGAGGCTGAGCCAAATGTAAACCTTGTGTTAATGTGGTAAAAGAGGGGTTTATACAGGACTTAAAATTTAGCAAAAGTTAACGAAAATTTCGCAGACACCTAGTCGAATTAATAAAAATAACTGTAAAATATCATACAAATTTAATAATTGTTGCTTTAAATTAAGGAAAAATTTTTACCCGGGCAAACGTAAAATCTTAAAAAACAGATTCCCCACCATTAAAAGAAAGTTTTCCTGCGTGGGAATCTTAATAAACCCGTTTTGATTAACGAGGATGCTAAGAGTTTTAAAACTTTTTCTAACATAGAAAATACCAAAGAGGGGATTTTTACAAATATATACAGATTGAAAAAGGAAATATTTTCCGAAAGAAAATCCAAGCTTAAAGCTGTAGACTTAATAAAGTTATTTAAAGAAGCCGAAAGATTAATACTCTTTGTTCCAGAACTGTTCATATTCGGTAACATTATAAGTAAGATAATTTTTATTTCTAATTTAAAATAAAAAAAATAATTAAAATAAAAATTAAAATAAATATAAAATTAACAAAAAAAAATTTAAAAAAAGTCCGTTTTTTTTAAAAATAATTTTAAAAAGAAAAAAAAAAACTTTAAAAAGATTTAATTGAAAAAAATTACAGAAAATTCACCAGTAGAAAAATTTACTTTAAAAAAAATTTTGGGTTGCTTTAAAATTTAAATTTAAAAATTAAATAAAAAGTGGTATTCTTGTCCCTTACCAAAAGCCATTTTTGTTGTGTATCGTTAAATTTAAATTAGACCAAAAAAGCTTCCCATTTTAAATTGCAGTTCCAAAAAATTGGTTGAATAAAAAGTCAAAATTTTTAATGTCTTAAAAGCGTCACGACATGTTTCTCGATGTGTTAAACCACTGATTATCCGAACTGCGTACTTTTGAAGCAAAAAAACCCTATTAACCTGAGCACCCCCACCATAACAAATAATCCCATATTGTAAATGGTGTCTCTACTGCAATGTTGGGACATGAAATTTAAATCATAACAAGCACTACGTAATTTTGCACAGAGAAAATCTATATGCGAGTTCCACTGCAACTTAAAATCCAGATTCAAACCTAACATTTTAGTGGTTTCACTACAATTAATAGGACTTGCCGTATTTTCAAAAAATGTAAATTTATCTAAATTGGGCCGCCTTGATAGAGTATACAAAAGAGCTGTGGTTTTGCTTGTATTTAAATTAAGATAATTTTTTTCTGACCATAAAATAATTTTACGATATACGTTTTCACTACTAATTTTTAACTTACTAAGGGTGTTTTCTTTAATTAAAATATTAGTATCGTCAGCGTAGCAAACTGTATATATATATTTGAATTGGTACTAAGATAATTAATAATGTCATTCGAATAAATCAAATAGAGTAGAGGACCCAATATAGATCCCTGTGGTACTCCTCGGGTAATACGACTCCTTTCACTCTTTGCTTGATTTAGCCGTACAAACTGAAAGCGATTTTCCAGATAACTCTTCAAAAAATTGTATGGAACCCCCCTTACCCCATACCGATACAACTTTTCCAACAATAAATCGTGGTGTACACAATCAAAAGCGCGCGAGAAATCCACAAAAAGTCCCAAAACACAAAAACCATTATCCAATGCCTCAACAGTCCACTTTTGAAATGCACATGATGCTGTTTTAGTACCTTTATCCCTAGTAAAACCATGCTGCATAATTGATAGCAACTTGTTATTTGTCAAGAAACTTGTTAACTGTGTTTTTATTGGTAATTCAAATATCTTAGAGATAGGCGAAAGTAGACTTATACCCCTGTAATTAGTATATAAATTAGAATCCCCCTTTTTATATATTGGTATGACAGTAGCTAATTTTAGTCCATCTGGAAAAATTCCGTTTTCCATTGATAAGTTAACGAGAAAAACAAAAATAGGAGACAACTGATTTTTACATTTTTTTAACAAATTGTTTGATATATTATCCACACCACATTGGTAGACTTTTTTCCCGACAGCGAACAAAATTATGTTTTGGAGGGATTAAATTTGTCGTGTGAATTTTTGTCGCCCCAATTCAAGATAAGGTCTTGTGAAAGAGATATCTGCAGTGATCTGCGCTTGTTTTCTAAATCAGGCTTATTGGCTTAAGAAACTGAATATTAGGGTGAAGATTACTACCGTCAGCAAAAACATGAATAGTAAAATGTTTTTTTCACAGAATCTCCGGTTTTAAAAAGCATTTTTCAAAGCAGATATAGAGTTTTTGAACCCCGCATTATAGAATTTAAGAGGGCACTGGGTTATATTTTTGACAGATTTCGTAAATGAAAGATTAAATTTTGGACAGGTGTCATTTTTGACATGTGATGCCATTTATAACAGATTTTAGGCGTTATATTTTTGACACGCCATTTTTAAAAGGTCTTATGCAACCGCCCCATCATTTCTATACGGAGCTTATTAAAAATATCAAGCAAGGTTTGAACAAACTTAGGGTAAATTTATTCAAAAAATGAAAACCATCAAAATACATAAAAATAAAAAATAAGAGGAACCAATCAGAAGTCCTGAAACAAACGTTATTTTTAAATTATTCGTTTCACGGTTTACTCTTTTTTGATTTCTTGATTTTGTTGTGTGTTTGACATTCTAAAATAAGGAAACTAAGATTAGTGGTTTCGATATGTACTTAATTTTAAAGCGCTGTTATATAAAAAAAGACGAAAAATTTAAAAATAAATAAACACAAATAAACAGAGGTCGCGGCAGTCATCTTGTCATTTTATCATATGTTTTAATAGCGTTTGCGCAGTTGTGATTTCACATAAAAATAAAATAGGAAGTTGGTCATCTTTAAGGTTATTTGTTATTTTTATGTTCTTTGTCTGTATATTATAGAAATAAAGTAAATCTAAATTTTATTTTATTTTTATTTAATTGTTTAAAGCCAACTGAAACGGTACAATTTTATAGATTTCTCATCCAACCGTAATAAAGCTTAGTAACGGTTTGTCAACTTGATTTAATACAACTTTAACTACCGGAAAGAACTGATTCGCTTTACAAGGAAATGCAAAATTTTTTGTTTTTTTTTTTTATTTGTGCGGTCAGGTTACATTTTTAGCTTGTCACTGACAAACACAATTTAAAGTACCATGACGTACCAAACTCAGAAAAACTATTTTAGTTCGATCTCCCAGACTATTAAAAAATTACCTGCATCCTCTACATCTTTGAAGTTAACAATTAAAAAGAAATTGTGCATTTATTGTCAGTCAAAAATTTTAATCAATTTTGACAACGTGTTAATGCCTCGTTTAAATTCCCAACAAAAAGCGATGTTGTATATAAGAATAATTGAAGAAACAGCAGTTAAAGACACTGTCAATGAAGTTGGAATCCACAAAAATACCGTTTTACTGACAAAGAAAAAAATAAATGAGTTTGGTAATTGTGAAATCCGGGCTAAGGTAGAAAGAAAATGTCAAGCGTAGAACAAGAGACCGAAATAAAAACTTATTTACAGGCTAACCCATTCCACGCGGTCCTTATGTCAAAAGAGGTGATCAATTTTATAAGAAACCGGTGTGCGGCAAATAAATTTTTTACTGAAAAAAATAAACGTAGACCAATAGATTTTGCTATGCAGTTTTTAAAATAAAGACAATGTATGGCACCATTTTTCAGATGAAAAAACATTTTAATCGTATAGTAATGGAAGGATTCGTGTTTATAGACCGAACGAAATGAGGTATGATAATCAGTACACTCATGAAGTTAATAAAAGCGGCCGTTTTTCTGTGAATCTTTGGGCCTGAATTAGTGCCAAAGACCCAGGATTTATCGCAATATTTTAAATTAAATAATGCTATTATCGGTCAGAGCAGTATTTTGAGAAAATTTTACGTTTCAACATGACAAGTTACTTGTTTATAAAGCGAGAAATGTTAATAAAACATCGAAGAACAAAATATTAATGTGTTACCTCTTCCCCCTAACAGTCCCGAACTCAATCCCATTGAGAATGTCTAAGGAGAAATTTTAAATTGAAAAGAGCTTGAGCAAAAAATTATGAACAGCTGGGATTAGATTAATATTTAATACACTGGCAATTTAGTTTTTAGCATGCCTCGCCGGTTGCAGGGTGTTTTGGATAATAACGGCTTTATTACTAAATATTAATATAGCTTTTATAAATTACATGTTATTATTTAATTTTTGCTTAAATAAAATGTTCTTTTCTTGGTTTTGTAACAGGAACCTATTATTATTATTTCTTTTATTTATGTTTGTAACCACTGCGTTTTAGAATATACAGTATGTATCGGTAACTTAAAACCATATGGAAAACTTCTTTAATATTAATTTTACGAAAAAAAGTTATGTTTTATAAAAAGTTCTGCAGGGTCTTAAACCTAAAATACAATCAGATATTAATTTTTTTAGGCGCATACGAGGTTTGTCAAAAAGTATGAATTTTGTCCAAGAGTAAAGTACCTTTTTTCGAACAATTTCGAAAATTGTTAGTTATTAGAAAAGGTTGATCAGAACTAAAAACCACGGTTAAATATGCAATTATACCCATTTACGATATTTTTTTTGTAATTTTTACAATTTGTCCACATTATTACTTATGAATGAACACAACACAAGTTAATAACACCATTTTTATGTACTTTATAAATTCTAACGCGTTTTGGCGGTCGCTGTCAAACATTTCTTGCTCTCAACAATTAATTTCTATGTCAGAGCATCCTAGATTACATGTAACTACTGTTAAATTTACATTGTTATTGTAGACATACGTATCAAAAAGGAAAAAAATTAAATCGTAATGGGTGTAATTGCATATTTAAACGTGATTTTTAGTTTTGATCAACTTTTTTTATAACAATTTTCGAAATTGTCAAAAATAAAGGTACTTTACTCTTGGACAAAATTCATACTTTTTGACAAACCTCGTATACGCCTGCAAAAATTTAATATCTGATGGTTGCATTTTAGATTTTAGACCATGCAGAACTTTTTACCAATAATTTCGTAAAATTATTATTATTATTAACGCCAAAAGTCCCGTTTTGATAAACTACGTCGAAAATTACGAGTTAATTTCATTAACTGTAGCAAGACACAATTTTTGGGTGAATCTAAACAACACAAATCGCGCTCAAATAACAAAAAGTGCTGTAGAAGGTTAATGCATAAGTGGCTTCGCGCCCAACCAAAAACATTATATAAAAATGGCATCGGGAAACCCCCATAATGATAAGCTCAAACTAAGAAGGTAAATACATGGAGAAATAATGTTAAAATTATATCCCTATCGCAGTTAAATAAAAAGTTACAGACATATTTCGTTTATATCCAAAACTTCCTTGTAGTATTGAACCCTTTTTTTAAACTGAAATTACAAGGCGAGTTGTCCTGTTCATCTAATACCTCATTAGACACATATTAAACATAATTTCCTTAACAACCATTAAGAGTCTATAATTAGATAATATAAGTACCTAAAAAATTGACACGTTAAACACCATTAAATCTAGACTATAAACTAAAAACCCGATTAGAAAAGAAAGTACATGTCTCACATATCTTTGTGCCGATTTGAATAAGCTTTTGCAAGTAACTCTTGCATTAAACGTAATTACCTTCCTCCTAATTGGATTTATTTTTTAGTCGACTTTGTATCTTTTATCTGTTCTGAATGTTTCGTTTTACCTTAAAGAACCACGCCCTGGGTTACGTAACATTTTATAATTCGAATTTTTATTTCTAATAAACGTATGAGAAGATAGGAACCATATAAATTTGTTCGAATTTTATTAAAAAGATTGTATTATCGACTTTATCGGTTTTTTTACTATCTATCACAGCAGCCATTGAAAGTCGTCCAAAGCGACCAAAAACACAAAAGTCAGGTGGTAATTTTTTAATATGGCATTATTAAATCCATTGATTGCAGAAATCAAGAAAAAACGGCCTTAAATGCAAAAGAAAAAAGTGCTGGTTAACGAAGACAATGCACCGTGTCACCAGTATATAAAAACGATGGTCGAATTAAATGAATTACTCTATGAATGGCTTCCCAGATCTCGCCCCCAGAAACTATTGGCTTTTTGCAGACCTCTCCAGATCCAGATCTAGGTAAAGAAATTTAACTTTAATGAAAAAGTGATTCAGGATACCTTAAAAATAAAATTATATATATATATATATATATATATATATATATATATATATATATATATATATATATATATATATATATATTATATATATTCCTAACTAATTTAAATATATTGGTCATATACAGTCCCTGACTTAGTAATGTGTGGCATATCCTTTATTCTTTAATACTTGAATACACCGACTTTTCATGGAGTGGATTAAGCTGTCAATGTAGTCTTGTGATATGGAATTCCATTCTTCTTGAAGGGTCTTAACAAATCGTTGTGGTTTTTAAATTTTTCTTTATTTTTTTGCCTAATTTTCCTGCCTAAATGTTCCCAAAGGTTTTCGATGGGATTTAGGTCAGGACTCTGTGCAGGCCACTTCATTAGAGGGATGTTGTTGTCTTGAAACCACTTTTTGACCACTTTCGCAGTATGTTTGGGGTTATTATCTTGCTGAAAAGACCAACGAAGTGGCATATTTTCTTCGGCATGAGGAAGCATGTGGTGTTCAAGGATATGCAAAACCTGGAACTGGTCCATTTGTCCATCTACTTTTACCAATGGCCCCATTCCCCAACCAGAGAAACAGCCCCACACCATAATATTCCCACCCCCATGTTTTACCGTTGCCCTTGTATACCTTAAATCCAGTCTAGTGTTTCTAGGACGACGAACCCATTGCATGCCATCCGATCCAAACAAGCAAAACTTGCTTTCATCGGAAAAAAGCACCGTTTTCCATTTTTTAATTGTCCATTCCAAATGGTCCTGGGCAAACTGGATCCTAGCCGCCCTATTCTTCTTATATATTAAAGGTTTTTTTTGCTGGTCGACGTCCGTAAAGGCCCATTTCGGTTAACCGACGGCGAATGGTTCGCAAAGATACTTTTACTTCCGGTATTTCTTTTTGGATTTCTTCAGCAGTCATAAAAGGATTTTCAGTGATCAACCTTTTTATTTTTCTCTCTGCCGCTTTGTCCATTTTTCTTGGCCTACCCGTTCTGGGATGGGTGACTACAGAGTTTCTGTTTTTAAAAAGAGCAATGGTTTTGCAAACTACTGATCTATGCCTATTAATTTGTCTTGCAATATCACTTTTTTTAACACCAGCTTGAAACTTTGAAATAATTAAATTTTTAAAATCAATACTAAGGTCAATTCCACGAGGCATTTTGCACAGTGTAACACAACATATCAACAAACATTAAAACCGAACTGAAAATAAGTTAAGATTCTTTTAACAGTGGAAAATAAATGCTGTTTGGAATGTTTCTCCAGTTTTGTCAGCAAAAAATTTCAAAAATATTTTTTTCTGCGAATGATAAAGATAAGATAAAAAATGTTGGAACATTTTTAAATAGCATTAGCAAAGATTAATATAGTCCAGTAAATATTTTTACAAATTTGTTATATTTTAAAGATTTATTACCATAAAAGTAAATGTTTCTCCACTTTTGGCCGATAGTGTATATATATAAATATATATATATATATATATATATATATATATATATATAATATATATATATATATATATATATATATATATATATATATATATATCCCCCTTAAAATTTACATGGGATTTCCTATATTCCGCTCGGCGACGCACCACCCGGTATAAAATAAACACTTGTTATTTGGGTAGTGACACACTTATTGGTGTCTATTTTTACATTACATCACTTAAAGGATGTGACTGTTGCAATTTTCGCTGCTGTCTTACAATGGCTCATACATTAACAATCTTTAAGCCCACATCCTTATGTAAACAAGGGTCTTTAAACACTAATAGTTATTGTGCATTTAATTTGACTGATTTTCGTTCGATTGTATTCAAATCAGGTTAATTAGATTATTCTTATTAAGAGGAGTGCTGTTGTTTATATTTTGTATAAAATTATAAACGATGTTTCAGGGAGAAAAGAACATTGTAGAGTAGTTGAATACAGATCCGGTAAGCTGTGTCACAGACGAACATCGTATATGTTTTCAAATTTAACACCGTCATTCTTTGTCAAGTTTAAAATGTGGGCTATTGGTATTTAAAATAAAATTGAATTATATAATATATATAATATATATATATATATATATATATATATATATATATATATATATATATATATATATATATATGCATTCAAATTTCGGTTTTTTTGTGTTGGGACCAGTACAATTCTTAAAAAAAATAAAATTAATTTTCATTTAGGTTTTTTTGTAAAAACCCCTCGTTAAGTTGCAAAAAAATACAAAATTATGTTGACATACAGTTACAGTAAATTTTAAGAAACATAAACTCAAGTTTTTATTTTTTACGGCTTGATTCACTATGCAATGAACGTCTACAAATTTAAGGCACATTTGGCACTCCCCCGCGCCTTAAACCACGCTTAGAATAGGTCTGTCTTAAAAAGTTATGTAATTAGTGCGCTGTTGCCAGTGCCCAACCAGTGTTGGCAAATATCCATCCATAACAATAACTGTACTGACAGGTTTAATATTGCTGTCAAATAGTTTTATTGTAAAAATAAAAGCATTTGTGTTTACCTCACATACTTGTTACTGTGTTTAGGTACTATAAAAAGATAATGTGTACCTGTTTTAAGTGCAAATAAAGAGAGTGTTAGTTGAATTTTAGAAGTTTTGGCGAAATACAGCCTTCCGATGAGTAATGAGATCATGAAAGCGTTTAAATCTTTTTGTAGAGGACAACGAGTAAACGAGTCTTTTGATCATTTCTTAGCAGAACTAAAATTTCTTAAAAACTAATGTAAATTTGATTCTTACGAAGAAGAATTATTAAAATAACAAATTGCTCTTGGTATATTATAGACCTGGAGCCGAGAGGGTTTTTGCATGTATCATTGGCCCCACACCGAGACTTTGGGGCTGATAGACAACGTTATTCCTCACTTTGAATTTCCGGTATGGCATCCCTAAAGTGTAGCTTTTAGAAAGGGTGAATTTTCAAACGTGTAATTAATATCCATGCCCTTGGATCATAGGCCCCACTTTGATTTTTGATTTATGTCGTCGAGAAAGTCGCCAAAGTCCGGGAACCCAACATGCCATACCAATATGGCGTCACTTAAGGTCCGCCATAGTGACCGAAAGGTGTAATTTTTCCACTATAGATATGGACCCTGAGCCCCACGCTGTTGTTTCGTGAACTTTGTTAACAATGAACTGTAGAACAAATAATTCAAAACGCCATACCACTGCGCCATCGCCAAGTGGCCACCATAATGGGGCAAACATGTCATTTTAGCAATAAACGCCCCATTATGGCGGTCAGTTGGCGATGTCCCAGAGGTGTGGCGTTTTGAAATCTTTGTTCTACAGTTTTGTTAACAATGATCTGACAACAGCGTGGGGCCCATGTCCATGTCCACAGTGGAAAATTACACATTTCGGTCAGTATGGCGGACCTTCAGTGACGCCATATTGTATGGCACATTGAGTTCGCGGACTTTGGCGACCTCCTTGACGACATAGAACAAGAATCAAAGTGGGGCCTATGATCAAGGGCATGATATTAATTACACGTTTGAAAATTCACCCCTCCTAAAAGCTACGCTTTAGGGAAGCCATACCGGAAATTCAAAGTAAGAATAACGTTGTCTATCAGCCCCCAAAGCCTCGGCGTGGGGCCTATGATACATGCAAAAACCCTCTCGGCTCCAGGTCTATTATCTAAATCAGTGCAAGAACGTTTGCTACAAGATGATTTACACTTGGACAAGATGATCGACTATTGCAAAAATACTGAGGAGATGACTAATGAAAGCATCAGGAAAATGTATAAAGAAAATGTTTAGGAAATGGAACATATTAGAGTTTTGGATCATTTGAAAATACAGTGCAAAATAAAGCAGATCAAATAAAATTAGAAAATGTTATCGTTGAG
>JAHBCN010016541.1:0-19415 GCA_019359885.1 Listronotus oregonensis
TATATATATATATATATATATATATATATATATATATATATATATATATATATATAGCAAAATCCAATATTGGGGTATCGATCAGGTGGGCTTAAGAAACACTCTTTTCTACTACGCCGCGCTTTCGGAAAACTTTATTCCTTTTCAAGGTGCAAAGGAGTTAATTGTGAAGCAATCTTATTGAACTTATCAAAATTCCCCATTTATCGAGTATAATTTATAAATAGAACACATGTTATTTTTATGATTGATCAACAAAGTTGACCGACATTTTGTTGTCCGGTTCATTGGTTGGAACCACATGCAGCAGGTCTGCTTTACAATTAATTAATTGAGTGTGAGAACCTATATTTTGTGGTTGCAGAAGTTTTTTGGATTGATAAAAACCTTCCTATTTTAGTGTTTATTAAATTGTGACTATAATTTTGTGTTTATAGTTTGTTACTTATAATATCGTAACAAAATGATTAGAGGTTGTATGGTTTTGTCTTGCAAATCCAAGGGTAACATACCCGGCATTTTTTACTTTAGGTAAGTATTTCTTATATTTAAATTAGGTGCTTCTTATGAGACGTAACGTTGGGTAACCGAAAAAATAATAATATATTAATTATGAATAATAAAATAATGAAATTTCATAGGAAATAGCAGTGAGAAAAGTAAGGCAATTTAACTATCTTTTAGATAATTTCCACAATGTTTGTGTATTTCTGTGGTTAATTAAAAAGAAATAAGGTTTACATTTAGGTACTTTTATTTCATTTAATAATTTAGTACATTCTTTAAAAGGATCAAAATTATTAATTACTGGGTAGACCAGGCAAATTTTAATATATACAGATCCCTCTAATTGAATGAAAGAAAGTACAATTTTATGCTAAAGTTCTTTTTTGCTTTTTCTGTATTTGCTCAAAAAGAAATTAGATTTGTGGTTTCTTAAACTAACATTATCAACTTTTTAAGCTCGACATACTGTAGACACATAATATTTAACGGATACTGTTACAATGGATACCTAGGTACAAAAGGTTACTAAACATTTTTAACCACTGTTATTCTGTCTCATGAATGTTTGTTATTAGTGAAAAGTATATGCCTAAAAAGCAGTGATAAAAATTTTCACTTTTTAATGTACAACCAGAATCTTAGGATTAAATTAAACTCATTTACACTATCTTGCCCTTCCTTTATCACAAAATTGGTGATAAGTACATGAAACTATCATGCAATGTTTGAAATTTATTTTAAAAAATCTTGTTTTTATTTATTTACAAAGATTTTTGGTAAAAATGGAAAACTCGACCATTTAAATAGAAGGCATCTTTCCATATTATATCAGATAATATAAAATCCAATATTACACAATAATTTTAAATATTCTAGTGTAGTATCGTTTAATAACCAACAATTTTGTGCAAAAAATAAAAAAAAAACAGTGAATGCTTGAATCTGACATTTGATGATATCAACTGTATAGATAGTAACAAAGAATTATGGAAGTCCGGCTCTGACCAACTACTCATTGCGCAAACTCCGCGGGGCCAACCCCCCGCTGCCCTGCACGCCTGGACAATTTTGTTCTACAGTATTGGGCTGGCATACACCTTTTTATATATATATATATATATATATATATATATATATATATATATATATATATATATATATATATATAATTTAAATATATTATTATAATAAACTTGTTATCTATACAAAAATGTATATGATATTGCTGCTGCACACCATGAATAGATATCTGGCTAGGCAATTTGCGTAATTTTTGGAGGTCACGATTTTCATCTAAAATCATTTTTTTTAAGTATACTTTATTTATAAGTGTATCTTCTATGTATACCTCACTCTCCATAAAAAAAAACTGAAAATTAATATGTTTTTCAGGAATGTGAAAATTTAGTATGATTCTTGACCCCATTTTTGTACGTTATTTTGCAAAAAAAAATAGTAAAAATAAGGATAGTTTGTAAGATTTAATATATATGACTTTGATGACAATTAAGTAAAACTGTAGGAGCTGGAGGTTACGCAAATTCAAAAAAGTAGTTTCGAGAAGAACGCGTTTAAAGATAAGTGAAAAAAAATTAAGGCAGTAATCAATCAATTTAGGAAGCTTACTAATTAATCAGCTTATACCTCTTAAAATTTTTATCCAAGCCTTTACACCTATTTCCCCTTTCCCCTAATTTCACGACGTAACATATCTCATTTATTTTTTTATTTTTATGCAAGACCTAATAAACTTTGACGTATATTGGCTTAACTTATACAGCATTTAGTAAAAATATGTGGAAAGTACATCTACGGTAGTAATCGGCTTTATAGTCAGGGTCATAAAGAACTAAAACAGCAAAAATCTTGGAAATGGGTTTTTTGCATTGTATCTTATACAAACTCAAAATTGCATTTGTGCAGGCAAAAGTGCATTTTTTAAGTCACTTTAAGAAAATTACATAACTTCATTAATAAGACTAGGAATTGACTCAAACCAGGTTCCCTGGGGATTTCGAGATCGCTGATCCTTGACCCACAGCCGACCTGGAGCTCAAGATTGCTGATGAACGTCATCTACGTGGTTTCTCCTGAAATTCACACGAAAAAGAAGAGAGACTTGGCCCCCGGAGGTTTTTTGGGTCACTGAATTAAAATATGGCATTTAAAAACCCCCGAACACCTGGTGCACCGGAACCTGGATGTGGCGTTATCCCCGAGAGTTTTCTGACACGATTGCAAAAAACAAACCGAAAATCGTTGTAGGGGTTTTTTGAGGCGCTGATTTTAAATTTCACATTGAAAATGACCCCCAAACACCTGGTGCACTGGAACTTGGACGTGGACGTCATCTCACCGAAAATCGTTTTGGGAGACTTTTTCGGGCGCTGATTTTTTTATTTTTTTATCTTGGACAGTCCACGAAGGCCGATGACAAAGTACTAACGTACCGTGGGTGTCTTAGGTGTGGTGAGAGAGAGTTTGTTCACACGGGATTTAAATATTTGGAGATTGGGAGGAGAAAGAACGAAGAAGGCGGGAAATTCGGGGCCTTTCCAACTGAACTGTAAAAGGATGCATAAAACTTGCACTACGTGTTGATCTGCTGGGAGCTGCCAGAGAAGGAATTATACTGGCCAACTCCTCTGAGCAGAAGCCGTGAAAATACCTATAGAAGAGCGACAGATCCCCTACAGCTCGACGGTGGGCAACAAGAGGAAGCCTTTCTGTAAGCGTGCGATCATTAATAAGACGAACGGCTCTTCTTTGAATGGAGTCCAGAATGATAAGTGTTGTTGGGGACGCCATTCTCCAGACATGAAAACAATATTCTAAAGAGGGTCCGATTTGGGATACATACATAGTATACAGATTGGAAAAAGAAAAATATTTTTTTGCCCGAAAGAGGAATCCAACCTTTTTTGAAGCTGCGGAGGCTATGGATGTAATGTGCTTGTGCCAGTTTAGGTTATTCTCAAAAGTAACGCCGACAAGATTAAACGATTCTTTGTTCTGCAGAACTTGGTCGCTCATATGTAACGGATGAGTATTGGCAGACTTTTCCGCGACAGCGAACATGACTGTGTTTTTAAAGCATTAAACTGAACAAGATGTTTTGCGCCTCAATCCAAAATAAGTTTGAGGTCTTGTGAAAGAGATATCTGCATTGACCTGTGCTTGTTTTTCAAATCAGATATACACGGTGGCTTAAGAAATTGAATACTAGAGTGGATGGTCCTATCGTCAGCAAAACTTTTAATGGGAGATTGATTGTGGAAGGGAGAAGATCGTTAATGTATAGAATAAACAGCGTGGGTGCCAGCACTGAGCCCTGGGGCATCCCAGCATTAATATTGGTAGAAGCTGGAAAAATGACCATCTACAGTAACTGATAGACGTCGATTGGAAAAGACACTGGAAAGCCAAAAGCAAAGCTTAAGTGAAAGACCGTAAGAAGGAAGTTTGTTAAGAGGCCCGTCAGACCTGATCGAAAGCTTTGGATATGTCAAGAGCAACGATCTGGGATTCACCAAGAAACTCAAGGGACCTGTTCCAGGTTTGTGAGACAAAGGAAAGAAGATCAGCTGTGGATCTATTGTGACGGAATCCATACTGTCTATTATGTAAGATCTTGTCCAAATTTCACATCAAAAACCATACTCCAACTATCTAGTACACCGAAACCTTTATCTTTACTCTCGGAGATGACGTCCACATATAGGTTCCGGTGCACCAGGTGTTCGGGGGTCGTTTTCGACGTAAACTTTGGAATCAGCGCCCCAAAAAACCCGTCCAAACAACTTTCGGTTTGTTTTCTGCAATCGTGTCTGGAAAACTCTCGGGGATTACGTCCACGTACAGGTTTCAGTGCACCAGGTGTTCTGGACTGTTTGCTGGTGCCATATTTGAATTCAGCGACCCAAAAAATCCCCGGGCGGAGTTTCTCTTCTTTTCCGTGTAAATTTCGGGACAAGCTACGAAGATGACATTCATCAGCAATCCTGAGCTTCATGTCGGTTGTGGGTCAATTTGAAGATCATAATTAGGATCAGCGACCCTAAAAACCCCAGGGAACCTGGTTTAAGTCAATTCCAAGAACTATTAACGAAGTTATGTGATTTTCTTAAAGTGACTGGAAAATGCATTTTTTAAATGTATTTTTGTCTTTACAAGTGCAATTTTGAGTTTGTATAAGATACAAAGTAGATACACTTTTTTCCAATGATTTTGGAAGCGAATGCAAAAAAACCCATTTCGATTCGTCTTAGTGCAAAAATTTCCGAGGTTGAGTTCTTCATTGCCTCGACTATTATCCAATAAGTAAGAGAAAGAAAAGGTTGTGAGAAAAAATAAAACAAAATTAATTGTAAACATTACATTACATAATAACGTAACTTCTAATAATTAAACGTTTAATTAGTTCTTTTGGTAAATTTATTTACATTTTTTCGTAACAAAATAGGTTTGTTTTTCGTAAAGTTTAAATTTCTAGCTTAGTTTAAAATAGGCCACGTCGGCAGAATAGCGAAAAACACATTTTGAACCAAAGTAACTTTTCTTGTTCGTACATTAAAAACGTGGACTCGATTTAAAACTTTAAAGCAATTTGTTTTTGAAATGAGGTTTAATCAATAATGTCATTTTGGTTTGCTTTAAAATTTATTAAAGTATCAGGATTTTAAGTTGGGACATTATTTTTCCGATACACGGAAAGTGGACGCAAATTAGGTCTTTTAAAAATATCACTAATATAAAAAAGTCAATAAACCGATATGTACTCGTAAATATGTATTTTTTTATCTTGGAACAGCCACGGAGACTAAGGCCTAAGTTCTAAAGTACCGTAAGTGTCTTAGGTGTGGTAAAAGGGCGTTTATTCGCAGGGAAATTAAATATTTGAAGATTTCAAGGGAAAGAAAAAACTTCTGCGGATAATAGGTTTCATAGTCTGGACACTCTAGGGAGAAACAAAAAAGTGGGAAATCCGGGCCTCTCTAGCTGAACTGTAAAAAGTTGAATAAAAGTTGCACTACGTGTTGCTCTCTTGGGAGCCGCCATTTATATACTGGCCAACTCCTCTGAGCAGAAGCCGTGAAAATACCTATAAAACAACGACAGATCCCCTACAGCCCATCGGTTAATAAGAGGAGGAAGCTTTTTTGTAAGCGTGGTATCATTAATAAGACGAATAGTTTTTGTTGAATGAAATAGAGAATGCTAAGAGTTGTAGGAGACGCCATTCCCCAGGCATGAGAACAATTTTTCAAAGACGATATAATTTGGGATACACACAGAGTACTCAAACTAGAAGAAGAAAAATACTTTCTGGCTCGGAAGTGGAATCTAAAGTTTTTTAGATATTACAAAAAATAAAATCCAACTGACAGTTCGTTTTTGCTCGATAATTTTTGTACGTGCCTCGTATACATTCAATCGGGGGTTAAAAAACACAAAAATGTGTATTTTTTTAAAAAACGTGTTTTTCACCCATTTCCAATTGTGGTAGGAAAAAATGGTAAACACATTCGTAATAGGCAATTAGACGATCTAAATAATGGCGCAAAGGTTTTTTAATTATATTTAGAAATAAAGCGGCAATTTATGATTAAAGTCGACACTTTTTTCGTGAATTTTGAAAATTCATATCTCCAAAAGTATTTACCCAAACGACTTGAATTTTGAACACGTTTTAGAGCAAATATAGGACATTATGCCAGAATTATTTTAGAATTTTAGCTTTAATAGTTTTTTCGTAATAAAAAATAATGTGTAAAAATGTCCGTTTTTTTCGAAAAAAATCGAAAGTTTTCAAGCCTTATAAAACACCCTGTAAAAATAGTACGAGCAAGTTGTATGAAGCTATGGATGTTTTTGTGAAGTTGTTCTCAAAAGTAACGCTGACAAAATTAAATAACTTTTTGCTCTGCAAAACCTGGCCGCTCATATTATGTAACGGATGAGCATCGGCAGGCTTTTTCGCGACAGCGAACATGACTGTGTTTCAAAGGCATTAAACTGGACAAGATTTTTGGCGTCCCTATCCAAGATTAGTTTAAGGTCTTGTAAAAGAGATATCTGCATTGACCTGCGCTTATTTTTTAAATCAGGCTTATTGACTGTCTTAAGAAATTGAATATTAAATAGGAAGGTACTATCGTCAGCAAAACTATAAATATAATTGATTTTGAAAGAGAGAAGATTGTTGACGTGAAGAAAAAACAAAGTGGGTGCCAGTACTGTTTCCTGGGTTACCCCAGCATTTATTTGATAAAAGATCCAGATCCAGACCATCTACAATAACTGGTATGTATAGGTCGATTAGACAGGAAACTGGAGAGCCAGGAGCAAAGCCTAGATGGAAGACCGTTGGAAGAAAGTTTGTTTAGGAGCTCATCATGCCAGTCCTGATGAAAATCTTTGGATATGTCAAAAGCACTGATATGGAATTCACAAGAAACTCAAGTGACTTGTTTTATTGTGTGAGACAAAGGAAAGAAAATCAGCTGTGGATCTTCAGTGTCGGAATCCATAATGTCTATCATGTAAAATGTTGTGTTTTTCCCAGTACTTTAAGATTTGTCGTAAGAGATTTGAAAGATGCCAGTAAGAATGGGTTTAAGCTCGGAAGCACATTTTTTTTAAGACGATCGCCGTATGCCATCCAGCCTAGATGATTTTTTGGTATTACGGCAAGAAATAATACGCTTGATCAGTTTGACTTAAAAAATGATATTTCACAATTTATGAGAAACAGGAGCAACTGTTGGAAGAGGAAGATTAATGGGATGATCAAAGGTAGAATTGGCAGTTAATTATTTGGCAAATAATTTTTTTTAGAGGTAAAAACAAATAATTTTTAAAGATTAGGGGTGGATAAGAATTTGTAAAAAAGTTTTTGACTATTCTTTTTTGGCAAAGGACCAGAAGGATTTACAACACTCGAGCAAGAGAGGACTCTTATCTTTTATTCGATTCAAATCCCAATCCCAGTCGGCCAAGTTGTAGTGTCAGACGGTGCTCATTCAGTTGCCTCAGAATGTGTGGAGTATGATACAGTGACAAAACCATAATGAGAGAGACCAAGGGTTGCAGTTACTGATATACTTGGTAGAGTTTGGGGGTGAAAGTAAGAAAAAGATCTAGGTGTTTAGAATTATGGGTGGGAACCCTAGGAAAGAAGGTAGGTTCCATAATTAAATTGTTATTAATTAATTTATATATATAGGAAAAAAAAGCATGGTAAAATTAATAATTAAAATATCATTATAGGAATAATAATTCAATTATCCGCCAATTGTTTCCCCTTTATATGTTATATATTTTGTGTTGCTGACTTGACTTTCTAACTTTTAAAAGTAATGTTGGATTTTTATGCATCTGCCATTTGGTACTGCTTAAAACTTTAACGGTGTCGAAGTAGCAATATATGCACCTGTACTTCACGATACTTTTATAAATAAGAGTCGTAACAAGACCTAAGAGACCTGAAAGACTGGGTTGAGTCATTAAAAAAAAATGTGCCTCATTCTGTAATAAGATTTTTGTAAAGCTTTATGGCACACAGTTTTGTGTATAAATATAATCTTAATTTCGTAGTTTTGATGTTTTTCCATCATATTTCAATTCATTCTTGTATGTAACGTATTTAGTGCTGTAAATGGAAATATTCCCAGTGAAAATTTTATTTCCAATGGAAAAAAGTCGTAAATATTTTGAAAATTTCCGGAACGGCTTTTTCTTCAAAAAAAGGGGTTGGGCAATTTTTTTAAAAACCCTAATTTTCATTTTGGTAAAATAGAAAATTTTTGTTTGTTGATATGAGTGTCAGCTGTTAAATCTTTTTATGCAAAACAGGTGAAAATTAAGGTTTTAATCGGTTATATTTTTTTCTGATTGTATCATGGATAATTGGAGGTAAGTACCGATTAGGTCGTTTAATTTTTTTCTATTTAAATGCTTAGTTCGGATTAATATATACTGAAATAAAATAGGTAGATATAAAAGTTAGGTTATATTGAAGTTGTGTAGAGAGCTGTAGACTAAATTATTTGCCTGTTCTTTTAAAAGAACAGTGGCCAAATCGACTACTGCGCAATTTTTTTTTAGTTATTGGAAAAAACCGTTAAAAGTACATGAGTTATTGGAGGAACTGGAAAATTCTGATGTTGAAATTCCAGATAAGATCTATATATTGCCTCCTGAAGATGTAAATAATGAAAATACAGATGAAGATTCTGGGGAGGAAGATAATGTTGATTTGAACAACTTACCTGGAAATCAGCTACGTGCAGAAGTAGAAGTTGGGTTTGAGAATAGGCCACAGACTTCTGAATTGGACCAAGGGTGGGATAGTGAAGACGACTTGCCTTTATCGACTTTTGCCACTATTACTAATGAGCTTGGAAGAAAGTCAAAGAAGAAGCGAAGTTACAATTGGCTGGAAATGGATATAAATTCTGATTTTCCTCCGTGGAAGACGCTTGTGAACCGAAACCATCATACACACCTTTAGAACTATTCTTTTTATTGTTTGATGCTGAAATTGTGGATATGTTAGTTCGTTTTAGCAACATGTATGCTAATTCTCATAACCGCAATGGAGATATTTCTGACAATGAAATGCGCTGTTTTTTAGGTGTCCTTTTGCTTAGCGGATATACACTGCATCCAAGGCGCGATATGTACTGGGAAAATTCCAAAGATACTAATAACCCAGTTATTTGTGAAGCCATATCCAGAAATAGATTTAAATTTATAATGCAAAACTTACACTGTTGTGACAATAATTCCTTAGATACTAAAGATAAATTTGCGAAAGTCCGTCCTCTTATTGACGCTCTAAATACAAAATTTATTGATTTTGCGCCCTTTAAAAAAGACCATAGTGTTGACGAATCTATGGTACCCTATTTTGGTCGGCATGGGGCCAAGCAATTTATCAGAGGCAAGCCCATCAGATGGGGTTATAAGTTATGGACAGGTACCACGAAAAAAGGCTACATTGAGTGGTTTGAGCCCTATCAAGGGGCAACAACCATTATTCCCGCTAAATATAAAGATCTAGGTCTTGGACCTTCTACAATTTGCGGAAGTTCTTCATAACAGATTTCCTGGGACTTATTTTCATCTTTATTTCGATAATTTTTTTACAACACTTGAATTGTTACAGAAACTGAAAGATATGGGATTCAAAGGAACGGGAACTATTAGAGAAAATCGCATAGGTAAAGATTGTCCTTTATCTCATTCCAGCATTATAAAACAAAAAGTACGAGGTAGTTTTGTACAGGATTACGCTATGCAAGTGGCATGATAATAGTGTTGTTTCTATAGCTTCAAATGCCAATAACATTTTGCCTATGTACCTGTAAAAAGATTTTCTCAGAAAGAAAAAAAGTATTATGGTTTCTCAACCTAATATTATAAAAAAATACAATGAAAATATGGGAGGGGTTGATAAGAGCGGACAACAGAACAGAACGTCAATAGAGGAAAAAAGTGGTATTTTCCTATAATTTGTCACTGTCTGGATATGGCTTTACATAATGTTGGCAACTCTACCGAAATGGCAGTGGTCAAAAAGATCATATGCGTTTCAGACAGTCTGTTGCACTTGCTATTTTAGAAACCTATAAAAAATCAACAAAGAGAGGTTCAAGCCGTTTTTCTGCTAATTTGCATGAGCATTCAAGGTACGACAGGTTAGATCATTTGGTTGTTTATAAAGAAAAGCAAACAAGATGTGGTGTCTGCCATAAAAACGAATTTCATTTGTCAGAAATGTGAAATTCTCTACATCGAAATTTGTTTTGTTAACTACCAAAAGTTTCTAAAAAGTATAAAATTTTTAAATATACATATTAGTTAATAGTGTCTTTGGGGCCCCGTTCTTTTAAAAGAAATTTTTTTTTTTTTAAACTAGTGAATATTTCAAAAAAATACTGATAGCAAAGTGTTTTCTGTCGATTTAAAAAATTACTACAAGGTTAAATTTAAAAAAAATAGTTTTTTAGGGTTTTTTATAAAAAAATTTTTAAAATTTTTAAATTTGGGAAATCAAAAATTTTTAAAAAAGGGGTTTTAAAAGGTTTAATTTTTTTTTTGTTTTTTTAAACTTTTGATATATATTTCGAATTTTGAAATGAAATTTCAAAATATGTTTAAAAATTAACTAATTGTCCAATTCGAAATAAAATTTCTACAAAAAAAAAACAAAAAAAGGTTTTTGATTTCACGAAAAATCCCGGAAAAATTTCGTTTTTTTTTTTTAATTTTTGCCCCCCCGTTCCCAAATTTTCCGAGAGGAGTATTTAATTGTTAATTAATTATTATTTTGCTTGTAAATTTGTTTCATTCGCGCAATTGTCTTACCACATACCATTCGTACTTATATTTTGAGCCTGGTTTTGAATACTTTGGAAATTTAACTCTTTTCTCAAAATATCCAGCCAAATCTGACCACTTATGGTATTACCTATGATAAACTTTCATTAAATGTTTAGTTTTTTTAAATTTGTAGTTTTTATTCCTATATTTCTAATATTTTTATATATTTCCAAAGTTTCCTGAGATATTTCCTAAAATATTTCCAAATCTGTATTTTTGAAAATTTTCCATCACTAAACGTATTTTAAAACCGACCTAAGCATAAATAGGGTTTTTTCGTTGAAAATTTAATCTACTTATTCACCAATAAAAATATATGTTTAATTAAAAAATAATCCTATTATAGAGACCATTTCAAACACCAATACTAAAATAAATTATTCAACATTCATGAAACTCTAAAATATCTATTTAAAATCAAACAAGTATTGACCTAGCTTAATTGCCAATTCCTTTTCGTAACCTGAATTTAAATCTAATCTTACAGTCCCTTTCAAGCAGTTTCTTAAAACATTTACTTTGTTTTTGTGTTCGCAATTAACTTTTGCTAGCTTCAATTTCCGCGCGTTTCATCAATAAATTTTAATTAAATTCAAGTCAATCCCAATCAATCTTATTCGAAAAAGGGACTCAATTCTTAAATTAAAACAAATAATAATAAAACAATAATATTTCTTTGTGCTTACTGCATAAAGTCTAGTCGACAAGTTCAAAAACGTGTTTATTCGAGATAAAGCTCCTAAATTTATAAGCGATAGATCATTAAATTCGGAATGATATCTAGAAAAATATATTTAAAGGATTTCTCAGCACGCAAAAATTGCAAAAGTTATTAACATATTAATTTGAAAAAAGGCTTTTTATTTTTTGCTAATAACTGCAAAACTATTAATAACTCAGGTCCACGAAAAAAAAAGTGGGACGAATATGAAGTCAAAGTTAGGGGTCAAACAGCAAAAAATCGATAAAAACCCAAAAAATCGATTTGGTACATTTATCGGCAGAAACCTGCTACATCGCAATGTTTAGACTACTCCTGTATAGAGAGCTACAAAAATTTTTATAAAACAAAAAATAAAGCTTTTTAAATTGTATATATGTTATAGTCAATTCTCGAAGCTCCGGCGTTCCTAGGTTTGACTAGTCAATCCTCAGGTCTGACTTGAAGTCTTAGTCAAAGCTCAAACAAATAAAGTTTTTCGGCCTCTGACTAAAAATTCTCGTCAAACCTAGGAGAAACTATTTTGGTCAGGCAAACGTCAAAACTCAATTTAATGAAATCGGGGTTTGACCTCAGTCTAAACTTCAATTGGGTGATTATAGAAATGTCATTGATTGTTAAATTAGATTTAATAAAACGATTTTTTTTTTTATATTAATGTTTACTGCTGTAATATTGTCATGGTTAAAATAAAAAAAGTCTTTATTCAGACATGGTGAGGCATTATGACATTTAAAATTGCACAATATGTCAGATCTCTTACATTTACAACTAAACACAACTAACCACAACTAACTACAACTAACCAGAACTAACCAAACTAACCGCAAGTATAAACTTATTTAAACGTGTGACAAGTACAGTTGACGTTTGACCGAGTCTGCCAGTCGCTTCTAGAATCGACTAGGCAAAGACCGAAACAGATTATGTTACTTTCGACGTTTGATTGAAAAGTTAGGAACTTCTGGGTTTGACTAAAAATACATTAGTCAAAGGCCGAAATTAAAATTTATTTCGGGGTTAGCCCGAAGGCTTTGGTCAAACCTAGGATAAACCAGTCATTCCGCGAAAAGACTGCATATCGACCTTTGACAATGACATATATAAAAAGTTATGTAAACACTTTTAATAAGATAAATGATAAAGAAGATACAAACAAAAATATAATTTTGAGAAACAATTTCGTTCCAAATTAGGGAATAAACTATTTTTTTTATTATTGTAATATTTGTTTTTTTTTATAAATTAATTATTTTATTCAGTTGAATTCCAAATCACTTTAATTTCGCAGACAAAAAAAAATCCTAAGAATTCAGTTTTTGAGATATTGACGTTTTAAATTAAAAAAAAAATGTTAATTTTGACTTCAGATTTGTGTTCAGCGAAAGAAAATACGCCAGAAAATCTTTGTCAGGCACCCAGCACACACTACTTTTTTTGTGGACCTGTGTCATTAAGACATTTTAAGAAAAGCTTCTTAAAGAGGAGTAAATTTAAAAAAAAAGTGAGTATTCAATATTAATTACAAAATCTGAAAAAGTAATGGTGTATTCCATACACTTATAATTTTTAAAGTCAAACAGATCAAGCGTATTCTTTCTTCTCTTAATACTAAAAAATCGTCTGGGCTGGATGGCATACCAGCAATCGTCTTAAAAAATGTGCTCCCAGCTTGCACCCATCTTAACTCGCCTCTTTCGAATCTCTTTTCGACACGGGCATTTTCCCGGAGAGTTGGAAAGCTGCACGTGTGCAACCTGTCCCAAAACAGGATCCAAAAGTCTCCCTTCTAACTATAGACCTATATCTCTTCTTTCAGTTGTTTGCAAGGTAATGGAAAAAATTTATTAATTCCCAAATCTTAAAGTATCTGGAAAAACATAAGATCTTACATGATAGACAATATGGATTCCGTCACAGTAGATCCACAGCTGATCTTCTTTCCTTTGTCTCACACAACTGGAACAAGTCCCTTGAGTTTCTTGGTGAATCCCAGATCGTTGCTCTTGACATATCCAAAGCTTTCGATCAGGTCTGGCATGATGGGCTTCTTAACAAACTTCCTTCTTACGGTCTTCCACCTAAGCTTTGCTCTTGGTTTCCAGTTTCCCTTTCTAATCGACGTATATCAGTTAGTGTAGATGGTCATTCCTCCAGCTTCTACCAAATAAATGCTGGGGTGCCCCAGGGCTCAGTGCTGGCACCCACGCTGTTTCTTTCACATTAACGATCTTCTCTCTTCCACAATCAATCCCATTCATAGTTTTGCTGACGATAGTACCCTCCACTCTAGTATTCAGTTTCTTAAGCCACCGTGTAATTCTGATTTCGAAAACAAGCGCAGGTCAATGCAGATATCTCTTTCACAAGACCTCAAACTTATCTTGGATTGGGGCGCCAAAAATCGTGTTCAGTTTAATGCCTCCAAAACACAGTCATGTTTCGCTGTCGCGAAAAGTCTGCGAATGCTCATCCCTTACATATGAGCGGCCAAGTTCTGCAGAACAAAGAGTCGTTTAATCTAGTCGGGTTACTTTTGAGAATAACCTCAACTGGCACAAACACATTTCATCCATAGCTTCGGCAGCTTCAAAAAGATTGGATTCCTCTTTCGAGCCAGAAAATATTTCTCTTCTTCCAATCTGTACACTCTGTATGTATCCCAAATCAGACCCTCTTTGGAATATTGTTCTCATGTCTGGGGAATGGCGTCCCCTACAACACTTAGCCTTCTGGACTCCATTCAAAAAGAGCTGTTCGTCTTATTAATGATCCAACGCTCACAGAAAGGCTTCCTCTTCTTGCCCATCGTCGAGCTGTAGGGGATCTGTCGCTCTTCTATAGGTATTTTCATGGCTTCTGCTCAGAGGAATTGGCCAGTATTATTCCTTCTCTGGCAGCTCCCAACAGAGCTACACGTAGTGCAACTTTTATGCATCCTTTTACAGTTCAGTTAGAGAGGCCCCGAACTTCCCGCTTTCTTCGTTCCTTTATTCCTAGAGTGTCAAGACTATGGAACCTGCTGCCCGAAGAAGTTTTTCCTTCTCCTCCCAATCTCCAAAAATTTAAGTCCCGTGTGAACAAACTCCCTCTCACCACACTGAAGACACCCACGGTACGTTAGTACTTAGGCATCAGCCTTCGTGGACTGTCCCAAGATAAAAAAAAAAAAAAAACTTAAATGAATAAATCCGCGCTGAAAACAAGTTTTAAAATTATTTTTTCAACAAGTACAGCTTTTCTTATGTAACAATTTTTCCGACCTCCGTCTCCATTGAATGAAGACAATTATAAATGTTTATTTAACAAAATGATAATAAACAAAATAAAGAACTTTTAAAAACTTTCGTAACGTGATCCGCTTTATTATAAATAGAAGAGGGGTACCAAGAAGCGAAAAATTTATGGAGCAATTATTTAAACATTTTTTTTGCCTTTAGTAAAAACGGGGGTCGAAAAAAAATTGGTTATTAGTCCTTGTAATAGTTGAAAAATTTTTGTGCGCATACCCCAACTTTCGCTATTTTTTTGGCACTTTATTTACAAAAGTACATATGTTTATTTAAAAAAAAAAGCAATAAAACAAGTAATAATAATTAATTTTTTCTAAACACTTTAGTTCACATTATTGTGCCTACATAATAAAATAATAATACAAATATTTTAACTAAAATATATTGTTATCTATGGTTACTGATGGAGTATGCCGCAGTGATACGCGTAGTAAATCCTTTCAGAGAATTAAAATTATTTAATTAGTTTTACAAGCCTTGTTTTAAATATTGTCGAAAACTCATTAAAATAAGTAAGCAAAAACATTTAAAAATTTGTTCCAAATATGCTTAATGCGATTTGTGGGAGAAGCGGTGTGGACGAGGTGATGGTCGATTGGTGAAGAAATTGATAATGTTAATAAAAACACATATATTTATTTGTTCACTTCATTTTAAAGGAGAATATGGTCCAAGAACCGAATATCCAGACCCCATCAGTTGTGTAAAAAAGAAAACCAGTGATAAGGTAATATATTTAATTCATTATAAGTATAATAGATCGCGCCTTAACCTTAAATAATAAATTTATTACGCAGAGCGTTTTTAATCCTAAAAACAAAGGGATAAGAATTATTTTTATTTTCTTTTAATTACTTTTACTTATTACCATGACAAGTAGAATAAAGTTTTACTTGACATCTAAATTATTATTATCCCAACCTCTTAACTAGTTCGACTTTATTTCCTCCTTGAGGAGGACCATGGCCCTTCAACCATAGTCGTAACTGAGCACAATTGTGGGCTTCTACAGTAAGATGCACTTATGAAGCACCATCAATTAATTTATTATTTAATTGCTCTGATATTAGAGGCAATAATGCTCATATTTATAAAAAGTGCCCGAAACGTCCATATTGCCGCCTTTTTAACAACCCTTAGAAGGCCTATTAACAATAGCCCTACTTTTTAAAAAATTAACTCTAATTTTTTTACAATGAGAATATATTCATCATGTATCATAATTTTTGTAAAACTCAAAAAAGAAACTAAAACAAAGATGTCCAGCAGGATATTTTTGTTTTAATAATTTTAATATACGAAGAAAATTATAAATTTGACGCGCTGACAGGAGATGGGAATACCTAAACCGCATCTTTTTTCTAGGACAGTGTTTAATTTAAAAGATGAAGCCTTGCATTTATGTTTAATTTCCTTTCATTGATTACTTTTAGTAAATAATTTTCTCTGCTTCTAAATTTGGGTTGGCGCGACGACGAAGTGACGTTATCATTTAAATGTTGCCTTTGAATGTAGGAAGCCGATTCGACATGGTTTTTTCTCGTCAATCAATTTTAATGACTATGTACTATTGAGAACCTGCGTTACCTTGGTGATTATACACTAGCGCTCATGGTGGCAAAATTTAGCATTTAATATGTGAGCGAAATTTAATTTGATACTGATCGCTATAGTAATAAAAAATTAATTATTAAAATAAAAAATGTCAAATATTGTTATTATAAAGAGTGGTTTCTAAAAATATAAATGTTCCGAAATACGGGTACCATCTGGGCTAAAGAAATAGTAAATTTAATATTATAATAAATATACAGTGTGTACCTATTGTATGGAACAAATTCATTATGTGCTTAAGCAAAAAAAAATAAAATAAAAATTTCCTTGAATACGTAAATAATAATTTTAAATTATTGCGCATTTTATGACATAAAATATAAATATACAGGGTGACTCATGTAGTAGATATGACGTCACCGACGATTTTTTTAAATGTAGACCCCATTATTTTATTGCAGATTTATAATCTCCAAGAAGGGCTATTTCTAAAAAATAAAATACGTATGGTTTTGGATGGCAGTTTCGTGGTTACAGGGTGGTAAAAAATTGTAGACATAATGTATAAAACAAATTCATTATTGGGTAAAGCAAAAAAACATTAGAAATTTCCTCGATTACGTAAGTAATAATTTTGTTTCGGTATGTTTTCTTTGGGAGACTAGGGTCATTCCATTTGAAATCATCCAATTTGGCTGACAATTTTTTTATTTATTTATTTGACCATCCTAATAATCTATAGCAAGTTTTAAAAAATTATCTTTAATAGTTATTAAGTTATGAATTTTTGAAATTTAGCAAAATATGGTTATAATGACGTTTCCGAAGCTACCACTTTCGGCGACATTATTATATTAAAAATGCCATAACTTCTACAATATTTAACATAAAGCAATATTTTTTTCCAAAATGATCAGAAAAATTAGAGGATTATAGAAAAAATATATTTGGTTAATTATTACTTCATATTTGTATGGAATGCTTTGCTAAATTTAAATTTTGAGTCCTTTTTTAATTCGCAAACAAAAAATCTTTAAAAGCGATTATTGACCAAAGGCATAGCAGTAACCAAAGTATTTTTTTTATTTATCCTAAAGATGTAAACTAAAATAATCTGAAATAAAATAAATGTTTTTTTTGCCTGATAATATTTTTAAAAAATCATAAAAGTTACAATTTGGGTTATGGCGAATAAATCCTACAACGTCAATTCTTGTTGTCCAGTCTAAAACCTCTATACCCCCTTAAATTGCAAAATAACATCTTTCAATATTGTTCTATAAACAGTAAAAAATTTAAAATGTCTCTAATGACTGGTGTTACTTAATATATAATTGAAATTAGATTTTAAATCAATCTACAGTATGTCCGCGGATGCGGTTAACAAGAGGACAAATGAACCAAAAATGACAAGATACGAAAAAAAGTCATTCTTGATAAAAAATTCTGCTTGTCGAAAAAATGTTAACTAAAAGGAGAAAATAGATTTTTATCATAAAGGGCGTCTCAAAAATGCAAAAACATAAAATCAGACAGAAGTAAACAGTTATTTTTTGGCCTTTTAACGTGAAATAATAAATAAAAAACTCGCTTCAACTTTACTTCTTAACCTGATTCCGAAATTACTGCAGAAAATTTGAATTTAGGAAAAATAAAGCAATCAACATTTTTGCAAGTATGCATTTTACTACTTTAACTTGAATAATACCTTTACATTAGTAAACATTAATAAAAATAAATATACAATGGAAAAAATGTATAATATAAAAAAAATGTAAATGTAAAATGCGTACTTGCAAAAATGTAATTTTTTTATTTTTCGTAAATTTAATCAAGATTAGAAATAAATTTGGAACAAGTTTTTTATTTATTATTTCATCCAGAAGAAGCCTTGAAGAACGTTTTTCAAAAGCAAAAACTGTGCCTGGAACACGCAGTTTCCACCATTTTATTCCAAAATCTACAGACCAAATTGCCACTAAACGTATCAGCTTTGATGAGAAATTTAGTACAATATTTATTTGACTTTGTAAATAAATTACCATCTCTGAAAATGGTAGATATAAGTGTAAATGAGTACATCTCTGAAAATGGTGGATATAAGCAAAGATAATACTACTACGGATAAGATAAACCATTCAATCCTATATTTTTGATACCCCTAATGGACTTTGGCTAACGCGAGCCGATGTCCATCGAGAGATTTTCGCACTATGAATTTCAATCCTTGGTAAACAGTGTTGCCGGCAGTTTACTATTGGTGATGAAACGCGACTAGAAAATACACAAACCCGTTTAGCCGCCCGCTTTCGCTACTTCGTATTCAGAATAACGTACAAGCGACAGACATTGGCACTCACACATGGTTTCTACCTCGTTTCGCTGGGGCAGGGTTACCAACTTAATTTTATTCGCATTTACGGAAGCATTGATATCTCCGAACTGATTCAGAGCGCCCCATTTAAATGAACCATCTATCCGTAGTAGTATTATATTTGATATAAGTGTAAATGAGTACATTTTGTGCACTTATGATGACAATTCGTCGTTGAAAATCCATAAAGGCGTATCTCGTTTTTTTAACACTTTTCAGTAGAGCAATTAATAGAAAAGTGGTAACCTTAGGTGCAGTATCGGTAAAAAAATATTAGACATAAATTATCTTTTTTTTTAAAAAACTTTATCAATAATTGAAGAACCTATAGACAATGAAATTTTGTTTATTTAATTTTTATTGTTTTTTTTACCATTTTTTCAAGATAGCCTGTATTTTTGCTAATAATAAATTATATCCCCTACAATAATGGGTACGCCCTTTTAAATAAAGATGTATATACTCTCAAATTTAAACTTTGGTGCAAAATAATTAAAAAAAGTTATTAAAAAAAAAATATTTTTTGTTCTAAACTAGAAAACAGCATATAGGGGGGGAAAATTTTTAATAAAATTTTTTT